>UZAF01020027.1:0-20339 GCA_900617895.1 Haemonchus placei | reverse complement strand
AAAAAAAAATGTTGTGAGAAATTGTAAGCGGAACAATAGCTATCCTCACCGAGAGAAAACATTTCATTCAGACAGCTTCTCTATCCTAATAGACTGGAACTATTTGTGCTCAACTCCACATACTATATCCTCTTTGCTAGTGGTGAATTTTCTAATAATGGTATGTTCATCCACTTCACAATTTTATACGATTCGGTCTAATTTCTTCGGTACAGAGTTAGCCGACCACCAGTGTCAACGCTTTTGTTCCTATGGTAGCGAGATGCAGCACGTTAAAGGCACAGTTCACGATAAAAATGGTTTCTGAGATTTTCCACTAGAATGAATCTGTGGTCCCTAAGAATAGTAAATGGGCCGTTGTTGGGCCGAAAAACGGCCTAGGGAGGGCTTACTAAGAGCTCCAAAACCGCTCTGGACGACACAGACACTCAAAGTGGCCGTGTTATGCCAGCCTTGTTATAACTACACCATTCACATGGCGACACAAATAGTACGCTTGAATGAGTTGCATCCAAACTGATCTTTAGTACAACCCCTTTCTCGCTACTTTTTTGGNGTTTTATCTCTCTCACTTATAAAGTAGTAACTTGATGTGTCGGTTTGTCGGTTTGTCTCTCTGTCCGTCCGTGAAATTTATGATTACGATAAAAGTAGTGATAAGGATAACCCAGCCCTACTCGACATCCACCTCTTATATATAAGGCAGTAACTCGGTGGGTAGGTTAATGGAGTAGAGTGAGTACTGCGAAGCGAATTGAGTAATGAATGAAGTGGCCTTCAAAACCGTGATTTCGATTTGTACTGGCATCGCGCTATGTATGTCTATAAAAAAATAGGAGGTGATAATGTACTAAGGAGACCTCCTTTTTTTTAACATTGAGCGCTAGAGAGCAGATAAGGAGGTTGGCATATTTCTGCTCATCAACGTTTCTTAGCCGAGAGCATACAGTTTTTCACCTGAAACTCAGGAGGCGAGGAGCACCGAGGAGGGTGAGTCAATTGAAGGTTCAACTCATACCGCATCCTAGCTTTTTACTCGAAGTAATCATCTCACCCTCATTTCGGTCCTCCTCCCCTCCTGAGGCTTAGGTTGAAACTATCTTCTTTCGCCTAGCACTGTTTCTAAGTAAGCACAGGTAAGGTCGGCTATCCCTCCTCTGCACTCTTGACCTCAGTGATGGATGAAAGCGATGCCCCCCCCCCCTAACTACATTTTTAACTACTTTGTAAAGGAAACGGATGAGGCACGGCGTAAGCCGTTCGACCCGTCTGGTTTTTTTTAGAAGCCATTGGTTTTCGCCTTTTCTTCGCCAGCCTCGCCCTATGCTGCATCATGGCTTCCGTTTTTTCACTCCAAATAGATACCTCAGAATTATCGTGAACTGGGCTTCTAAGCAATACTTGCCAATCACTGCTCGATGGAACTTATATTTTGCACGCATTCAAATGTTTCGCCGATGATATTATCGTTCTCTTCGTTCTTTTACGCTCCTCCGCTACGCACTTTGTTTGCAGGCTGTTTGCAGGGTTTGCACCAGTGAAATGAGTGCTTTTACTTGATGGGACGCACCTCTACTTTTTTTGCACATTGCTATTCTTACATTCATAGCTTTAACTGCCGGAAAATGGTGCAAAAGCTTTCGAGAAAGCAAGTAGAGGCAATAATTTCTTTGGAAGCGAGTATCGTTTCTTATGTGACCTCCCGAATAGTGCTGCTTTAAAAGACTACCGTGATGGAATTTGCATGGATTTCATTTCGGAAAGGATTCCGCGGTAGTTTCCACTGGTTTGCACCTACTTCGTTCATGACGGCGTTTTTTCGGGGCACGGAACTTACGTGCGTCCGAGCATGCGCGCGGCACATCGCGTGGCGAAGTACGTGGCGATTTGAACGACTTTAGCGCCTATCATTGGGTCCCAAATTTGAAGTGGAGTAGATCAGTGGGATCAGCTAACCACACTAAACTACTGTACTTCAAGTTTGTGCCCCGATAATAAGCGCCAGAGTTGTTCGAATTGCCACGAACTTCGCCGCGCAATTTGCCGCGCACATCCTCGGACGCACGTATGTACCCATACCCGTTTTTCAGATAGCGTTTACACAATGATTGCACCCTCAAAGATATCATCCCCATTTACGTACATTGGACTGGTTGAACACTGGAGCATTACAGAGATGCTCTACCACTCGGAAAACCGTTATGTTCTACCACCTACTTTTCTGCCAGCATACGTTAAAGGCACTGGAAGGATTGCAGACGAACATCCCTGTAAGAACCTTCATGGTTTCACAATAGGAGAGATTCTTTCTTATCAATCATGATTCTATCTAGAGTTTAGCGGCGGTCGACCAAACGACCGGCTGTTCTTAAAGATTCTATCTGTTGATAGAACCATGATAAAAACCTGGAATTGAATATTTGACGGTAAAGCAAAGGTGCATAAGGCTCTAGAGTTCATATATCTTTAGCGTTGGAGTCATTGGTTTCTGTTCTCTGAAAAGATTGGTTCTCGCTCGATTTGCACAATGATCCTGGGGTGGCGGATTTTGTCCCCAAATTTCAGCGATACTGGTTACGCGGTGGCAACCGCATCCTTCCACTGGGAACTCATAACTTTCCCTTCATAGCGGGAGACTCCGCGCGGTCGGGGACGGCGAGCGCGACGCCAATTTCGGGAAAAAGATACCACGTCCATGCTTCTGGAATGCGAACACCTCCCAAATCATAGCTTTGTTGATGCATCACGTGACTTTACAAACGCCATCTATCCCTTTATCCTCGCTCACTTTCCGTTAAAGACCTGAAAAAATTATCACTGCTATAATATCCAACAAAAGAACATCACATGGATTGGGACGTAGGTTATGTTTATTTTGTTCCACTTCAGAGGCTTCCTGTACTCCAAGACCATGTCACGTACGGTATATGCTTGGAGTTCCTTAATCGTAGTAAGAATACCTGAAATAAAACCTAAATTTATGAGTAAAAAGCTCAGATAGTTTTGTTTGTTGCGAATCTGGACATCTTTTCAAGTAGTCAAGGAACTCCAAGCGTATACCGTACGTGACATGGTCTTGGGGTACAGGAAGCCTCTGAAGTGTTTCTTTTGTATTTCTGAATTTTGTCTTGAATATTCTGAATCTGAGCGCCTACAATCACCGAAAAAAGAACCTCTGAGGCGCTTTTCGTACACATGCCCATGCGCACTCGTGCACTGACATACTCACACGTACAAACCAACAGACACATTTAACGAATTTCATATAGTAGGATCTTACCGTTACACACACTTGCTTTTCTGTTAAAAAATGCGGCTTTTCGCAATCACCCACAGAATCAATTTGCTCGCAAAGAAAACCACGTTTGAAGTCGTCTCTTCTGTCTGTATGTTCTCTTCAGATGGCGATAATGTAGAATCACTTACGACTATTGCGCTCAAAAAAACACACGGTGAGTTGTGGCTTGCACAAATTATTGGCTCAAACGAAAGCTTGAAGACTTGTGTAATGAGAGCGCAACTATCTTGTCTCCGAATTTCATGAAGCTGCACGTCATCAATTCTTCGGAAAATTCTGAACCACCTTGTTCTCGTATGGGAACAAGTGAGTCTTATTGGTTGCTCGCTAAAGTTTTAACCCTTTTTTGTGCGGTGTGTTTGGTTTGTACACGGTGACTATTTAACAAGGATGGGTGCGTGAAGACTGGGTGATTTACCCTTTTGAAACAATCAAGGCAAGGGTGGTTCAGAATCTTTATAAGAGCGAGTGAGAGCGTGAGCGGGTTGACCGTTCCCAACGCTTGGTAAAAGCAAGTATGCAAGTGACGGAGCCAGGACAAGCCTGACCCCACTGCGCCCCGCCCTACTTGATAGCGGGGGGCAAGGCGCTTACGTAATGGAAGGGGGTCGACAACGACGACACTATTTGCAAGTTTGATTAGGCTAAACACAAGAAGCCCCGTATCAGCGGTGTGACGGGTATTTATACCCAGCCGGTACGGGGTGGCAAACAATGGGGTTATCAAAGGGGAAGGCGGTGAGA
This sequence comes from Haemonchus placei, assembly GCA_900617895.1. Taxonomy (NCBI): domain Eukaryota; kingdom Metazoa; phylum Nematoda; class Chromadorea; order Rhabditida; family Trichostrongylidae; genus Haemonchus; species Haemonchus placei. The sequence goes on along the minus strand of UZAF01020027.1, from coordinate 16,297 downwards.
AACAGTCTACATGGTTATCAAAGGTCACGGCGGTGAGAAACAGTGTACAGCTTCATCAAAGGTTACAGGGATGGCATTTATCAAAGGTTAAAAAGATCGCGCAGAGCGAGAAAACCTTATCTAAAAGTGTTATTACAGGAGTTCTAATGGTGCTAGCATGGACAATATTTCTATCCTCTGGAATTCTTTTTGCTCGCCAAAAACAAGGTCCCTGTCCATCGCATATGTTATTTGGTAAACAGTTGTGGTTTCAAGTGAGTTTTAACTGCAAATTTATTTTTTAGTTGTTCGATGAGGTTCCTGCCAGACTTCCGTTCTACCTCGACATTTATGCGTTTTCATTAAGTACGTTTTTGCTTGTGTATAGGTTACCAATCGGACCGCTGGCCTTTTGCGTTCACTCCCAATGCAGGCGACATCGCAGAATCGCTGCTTGTACCAGACGTCATCCATAGTTCCATTAAAGGCACCTTCTAACAACGTATTAAGTTTGATCAAGCCCTTCCCGATGACCTCATGTCACATGATTCACATCCGTCTAAAACTTCATATAAGTCATGTCTCCCAAAGTTATTAACAGAACTTGAGGCTCACAGCTGCTGACTCCGTCTAGATTAGAAGTAAACCTGAAAAAAACTGGGGTTCTAATTTTCATTTCAGTGTCATCGCACTCTAAATCTCATCGGCATCTTTGCTGCTGCAGTTGCTTTTTTGTGCATGTTCATCGCCAATAATGCGCGTTGGTCTGGACCATGGCCAGGACAAAGTTCGCAGATGGTAGGGACATCATAAGAATTGTGTCTTTCCTCCGGTCGAAGGTTAGATGTAAGACAATAAAAGCTTGATTTGCTTCCACATGAGGCTACTGTCCCGACAACGAAGGTTGAATGAGTGTTAGTGCTTTGTGAATACTAGGAACAGTTGAATCGAGTAAGCTACATGTCTTTGGTAGAACGTCTAATTCCCTTGAGTGAAGCTCAAGATTAGCCAATTGACGATAATGGCGTCCAACTCACTTACCTACTCATTCACACGACTCATACCCCACTATAACTGGGGTATGAGAAAGTGGCACTGTCGCACCGTCGGGGCCATATCGTATCGGTGGTTGCTCGGCAGGACGACACAGGCAGCGTGAGCTATCTTCTGCCCGCGCGCAATGCTCGTGTCCATCTGTCATACGGACATGGTAGGCTTAGGCTGCCCTAGTCCCACTTGCGTCCTCCTACGGCCCACTACGGCCCACTGCAGTTTTGGTTTGATGTGGTCAGCTCTTTGCGTAATTTTAGCAATTGAAACCTCGTCCAATTACCCATTCTATGTCATTTTCCTCATGGTAATCTCTTACATAACCCTTTTCTCCACTTTTGAGCAGCATATTTTCGCAAAACGGGCGAATTTTCTCGCTTCCTTCACCCCCGATGCACTATCCACAACCAAAACTTCCGCTTCTCGACTTAAAAAGGTTGCCTCAAAATTATCGTGAACGGTGCTTTTGAAGCAGTCCACGCTATGACTGCCGCAATCTGCATCAGGAAGTGGAATGTAGGGAAAAATGTATTGCAAACTAGTCATGACAAGACCAATTCCTCGTTTAAAATACTAGAACCACTGAGACAGGCTGAAATATGAAAGCAACTCTTGCAAGTGTAGGAATTTCCAATAGTTTGTAACAGAATCTATGAGAAGTCGTTAGAGCAAGACTTTTCGGAGCGTTTCAGTCGAATGAACTTGCTTATCTTAGAGCATGATAATTCAACAAAGGAAGGGGAACAGCTACGGTGGTGGAAAAAGGCGGCTGATAGGAACGGATTACCTAAAAAAATGCCATAAAATTCTTTCTCTGAATGTTATGAAGCAGGGCGACTCTCTGATGGTCTTTGGTTCATGACTGAACCACAAAAACCAAAATCCAAAAGTGTAAATTTCCTAGTTTATCATTGTTGATTATGCAGTCGTAAAGTTTGTAACATTTTAGAATTGGCGCTGGGGTTCGATACATGCACTGCTGGGCCTGATTGCTTGCCTTCTTGCGTTTATCCAGCCTCTTGACGCAATGCTCAGGTAAGCCCATCGAGTTCATAAATGTAAGACTTCTCTCCTTTTGTAGTGTTATATTTCCTTTTTATTGCTTGATTCCCTTCTAACCTCTTCGATTCATCATAATCGGGTTCCATCTACCGCCACACGAAAGTGACCCCGCTAGCGCAATCGTGTTTCGTGGATTAAACCTCGTTGTCAGTTTTCTAACGTTCCTGTAAGAGACTCCAGAAATGCTTCGGGGAAAAGGACCTTCCATAAGTCTTCCAGATCTTCTATGACAAGAAAACCTTCGTTTGTGACACATCTGAGGAGGGGGCGGAGAGGGGGGGGGGGGGAATGAGCGATGTAGTGGATGTACACGGTGCTACATGTATATTTCCGGCTTCCGTTGCTCTGTAATTTTCTCCGTAAAGTTGTCATATGCAGTAGGTGCTATGCATTACTTGTCTATATGTTTACAGATGTCATCCTGGTCATCCCCAAAGGACAACATTTAATGTAGTTCATGGTGTAATCGGAGCATTGGCTTGGGTCTGCGCAGGTGTGATTTTACGACTTAATTTGTAGTTTTTTTCAGTTATTCACTTGTCAAAATTGCCATTTATTCGAGAACTACATACCTAAAACACTTTCAATTTCAATAATTTCATAAGTAAATTATTTAGTACAGAGTGAGGATGAGTTAAGTATTAAGTAGAGAGCGTAGATGAGCTCAGCAGCGTTCGAGCGAGCTCAGCATCGCTGACCAACGCTTCTACGGTGCATCTCAGTCGTCAGCTTACAGGAATAGTACCAGCAGAATCACTCAGGCTCATGTAAATACCCACGAGATGAGATGTCTAAATGTTGTACAATGGCCATGCCGTACCATTAGAACGTCGCGTTTTCTTGCAGTTGGATGTTTAAAGGCACAGTTCACGATAGTTTTAAGATACCCGTTTTAATTCGGAAAGCGGGAAGTGTAGATTGGGAATAGTTCATCGGCAGGGAAGAAAGCGAGGAATTCACCGACTTGGAGAAAAATATGCCTCTTCAAAAAAAGGGAAAACAGAGGTTGACGAGATTGCCATGACGGAGGAAACATGGAAGGGGTATTCGGACAAGATTGCAGTTATTGCAATTGCACAAAGAACTGACTACATCAAGCCAGAACTGTACAAAATTGTCTTTCACTGTCGTTATGGGTCATGATAAGTTGTTTGAACTTCCTACATGAGTTCCCTTATGATCGGTGCAGCCTCTACAATGCCGGTGAAACTCGTCTAACGATACGCACGGGCCAATCTTTGAGCCTTTATAACTCCCTAACTAGGCCGTTTTCCGACCTAGTAGTGCCACACACGCGCGTTCCTCAAATTCATACTGTGGAGAAATCTCAGAAACCATTTTTATCGTGAGCTGTGGGAGACGCAAAACGAGAACTGATCGATCTGGTCGCTGAACAAGCAGCTCTAAGAAATTTCACTCAAATCATTCGAGAGGCCTTCCGGCTTTTAGGGATAGTAGCGACGCTTATTCTTCATCTCTGTTTCCTCACTGCAATCTTGTTTGAGCACTTTTCATTCATCATGACACTAATTATAGGTCTTCGCTCTTGCGATGTGGTGATATTTCTCTATTTCACCGGGTCATTCTCTTTATATCATTGCACGCTGTCGACTTCCAAGTCCGTGAAGTTACTAAAAAGAGTGTCGCGCACAAATTATTGAGTCGCTCATCACAAGCGATCATTGAGTGCTTACACTGCAAAGCCCTTGTTGCCCTTACGTGAAGGGAATAGGATCCTCGAAAGTATGCGCTGTAGAACGGTTCTGCTGCCTTTCTTCGCGTTCACTAGGATTACTATGCCTAATTATAGCTTTATAATGGCTAACTTGAGTTATGTGTTCCAGTTGTGACCACGCTGATCGCCACAGCCAAATTCAGTGAGCTTCTCAAAACCAGAATTGCGTCAAGCTCTTATGTGGCTTTCATTGTCGTCTCACTGCAAACAATCATCTCTACTGAACTGCTATCGGTAAGAAATCTAATTCTTCACCCTGTTGGCCGTTGTTTTCCTTTTTGTTAAGCCCCCATTCCTTACTTTTACCGAGTAGTTCGAAAATTTAGGGAGAGGGAAGGGAGATGCATCGCTTTTATCCAACACGAAGGGCCAGAGTGCATGGGAAGGGTAGGTGACCCGACCTATACTTGGAAACGCTTCTAGGCGAAAGAATATGGTCCAAGCCAAGCCTCAGAGGAGGAGGAGCGGCAGGGTGACAAGATTACCTCGTGCGAAAAGCTAGGGTGGGGTATGAGTTGTAGATTCAATTGAATACTCTTTTCGGTACCCCTTCCCTACTAGAGCAAAGGTCAAAAACTGTGTGTTTTTGGCTAAGAGACGTTAATTAGCACAACTATGGGCTAACATCCTCATGTTGAAATTATGTTTAAAAAAATCGTAGGTCTTCCCACTACGTTGTCACTTCCAATCTTTGTAAGGGCAGACATAGCACGATGCCAGTACAGTTCGAAATCACAGTTTGAAGTACTCACTTCACATCATTCACTTCAATCCGCAGTACTCTCTCTACTCTATTGAGCTACCCACCAGATTACTGCCCTATATATAAGAAAGAAGTGTAGAATAGAGCCAGGTTTTCCATCATTACCTTCATTGTAATCATACCTTGCGTCTTGCGGACGGACATACCGACATACCAACAAACCGACACAACAGGTTACTGCTTTATAGTTAAGAGAGATAATACAGTCACTGAAGCGCATGATTTGTATTATAACACAGTTGAAGGCTTGGTTCAATAAACGAATGATGAAATGATGAAAACGGCTTATGAGATATCCCGCTAGAATACATACATCTGTGGCCCCTTGTATAACATAGGTGACGCTGTCATCGAACACGCCTAGATAGGGTGTTATAAAGGCTCAGTTACTGTCTCGTGTATACGGACAAGCTTCAAGCATTGTAGAGGCTGCATCATTCACAAAGAAACCCATGTAGGAGACTCGAGCAACTTGTCATGACCCATAGCGACAATGAAAGGCAACTATAGACAGCCCTGGCCTGATGTAATCAGGTGTTTGCGCGGTTGCAACAAATGAAGACTTGTTCAAATATCACTTCCATGTCATTTCCGTCATGGTAATCTCGTACAACCTCTATTTTCATCACTCTTAAATAGCCTTATTTTTCGCAGAATAGGCACGAAAATCTCGCTCTTTTCACCACCAGTGCACTATTCCCAACCAAAACTGCTCCGCCTTTCGACCTGGAAAGGGTACTTCAAAATTATCGTGAGCTGTGCTTTTAATGAGCTCAGTGAAGGCCATGCAAATGTGTAAGTCGAAATGCGCCGTCATAGTAGCCTTGTGATAGTTAGGTCTGAAGTTGTATTTTCATCATTGACCTGTTTAAGATAAAGGGTACGACTTGGCAAGTCACTGTCGCGACCACTCTTCTCTGAGTAACAACGGGTGCAAATGTTGGTCATACATTTCGGCAGTACACCACAAAGCCATCATTGCCACTTATTTTCTGGCACTCTATAAAGGGCGAAACTCACGAAATTCCACGATTGCCATCGCAGTGCGCACTTGACTTGGAAATTACGCACGCCAAAGAATCTTCCTGTTGTGTGTACCTAATTCTTTGAGTATTATTACTCCTAATGCCATGAAAGGAAGTACGACGCAGAACAACAATAGAAAGCTCTATTTGAATTAAAACTTGTCCTGTGTGAATGTCTTTGTGGGAAGCTCTTGCAAATTGGTTTGTTTTCAGCTCATTCGTAGTCCGAAAGCAAGCGAAGAGATGAAAACGAAAACGCAGCAATCGACCCAAGTCAAATCGATAGACAGCAAGGAGGATAAGGACAACACTAAAGTAGGTGTTTTTCTCAAGGCTCAATCCTTCGGAGGGTGAGGAGTTTCAATATCCATGAGGGCCGAGTTGAAATCTTTGTATTTCTATGTAGTAATCCAGTAAAGTTGCTGGTCACGTACTTGTCCATGTGGATACCTCTGTATACTGGTCCTTCCCTCATTCCGAACTCTTTTTGGTTACTCCTCACCTTTTCTTCATTATTTACCAATTATGGAGTGTTTGCAGTTTTACTATTTCAGTAGGCAGAAAAGCAGTTTTACCACAAGGTGTCGGACTACTTTATTGCTATGAATAGTCTGCGATGCCTTGCCCCTTTACTCTCTCCAAGCCTCAGGAATGCAGGCTTTTATCCCTTCGTAAACTAAGGTCTAGAAGTCGTTAATAAATTCCCCCAGAGGGATGCGCCTCGCATACGGATTCCATTCAGAATCGTAGTGGCGCTTGAATGCGTGTGTGGCCTATATACAGTGAATTGCGGAGACCAGATGCAAGTCAGTGCTTTTACCCTCCCAGACGAATCTAGTCCCAATTGGCCGACCCTGGAGGGATGGAAGGCTTGGTTAGCTTAGGCAGATATCGATCTGGTATTTGAACCTTAACCATGTGTGGTGACTGCGCCTCTTGCCACTTCACAATCTCCGCCTTAGCGCCTGTAAGGCTATTTAATTACATTTTCAGCCTGACTCTAAAGATATTGGGAGCGAAGAAGACATTGCTCATAAAGGAGGCTCTAAGGAGGATGTAAAAGTCTCATCGACGGAATTGATCCATTCTAAAGAAGGCAGTAAGGAAGGTGGAAAAGCCTCAACAAAGGAGTTGATCCATTCCAAAGAAGGCAGCAAAGAAATGTTGAAATTTCCAGCAAAAGAATACAGCAAGGACCACGTGAGCTTATAAGGGGGCTTCATAAAATGTTTTGAAGCCGAACCGGGGAAAAAGTTCATTTGTGCACTCATATCACTTATATTTTGGGAGTAAGTTAGCCGGCTTTGGATTAGAGGTAAATATAGATATAAGAGTACGGTCAATGACTAGATTATTAGTGAAAGGATTAGTCTGTTTCCGCAATACCAATGATTCTCTTCAAGTAATCAAAGAGAAATGAATAAATTGCATGGCATTCTCTTTTCAGACCACTTCCGACTATGAAGAGCACGAGCCGGTAAGATTTTGCCTGCTTCTTCACATCCTAAATATTAGATGGGCCGAATCCTGAAGTAAAATGAATAGGGTGATGCAAGGGATACTTTTTGCAGTTTCTTCGCTGGTCTTGACTGTGAATCAATTTGTAATAAAGACATACGAGTGTTCCTGTTCCTTTAGTCACCCTTGAAAAGCTAGCGCTACTAGCCCTAAAATAAGAAATACCCGAGATAATCCTGCTCTAGTCAATCCTCAGCTCCTTTCCTTTCTAGCTCTCGGAGAAGTTCTTGTGGGCTAACCATATTTTTAAAGCACTTGAAACTATTCGAATTGACCAACTCTCACTGTCTCTGTTTTTTTCTCGTCGTTAGTCTCCTAAAGTCTATTTAGTGTTTATAATTCTTAGGCTCCGATTATCCAGACGTATGTTGATATCGTGAGTAGTTTCGCTTTTACATTTTGAATTTCTTCAACTTTTCGCTATGAACTTATTTATTAATCACAACAGGGTGCTCAGTGGGGAGGAGGAGGAGGGGGGGGGGCACGCGGCGCGGCACTCTGCGCTCTCTCCAGCGAGGTAGTAGTAGGCCCAACTATGGGAATGAATCGTGAGGTTGTACTGATTTGTTTCGTGACTAAGAACAAACTAACTCTTGGCGCATGTTAATATGCATATTATGGATAGCCTTCTTCTGAGCCGACAAAACCTATTTTTCAAGAAGGGGAGGGGCTCCGGGGAAGGTGAACGGTTATCTCGTGCAAAAAGCTCAGATCAGATAAAAATGAACGTCCAATAGGTCCCCCTTTCTAAAATTAGGTAAAAATACACTAATGTAACGTAAAAAGCTATGAAAGGTTCCTAAACACCGTTACGGGCCCGACTACTCTTCCCTATCTACTATCTCGCTGGAGAGGGCGCAGGGTGCCGCGCCGCCTGCCGCGCCGCGTGGCCCCCCAACCTACCTAGCACCCACAACAGTTTCAACATTATTCCCAACGGTCAATTCCAAAATCTCTGCAAAATTTTGCACGTGCTTAGCATTTACTGTGCCCGATCTGTAAAGTTATGGGGTAAATTCGTTATCAAGCAACAGAGCAACAGTACGCTCTTGCTTCAGAGAAGCGGGTCTGGATTCAGCATCTGACCAGCGTGATAGGGAGCGGTGACGGTATGGCTTTCCTTGAGCAATTTGTAGTACAGCATTCCGTTTGAGTAATAGAAGCAGCAAAGAAACTCATTGGGGTGCAGGACGGATTTGATCTCCTCGCGAAAGCCAGACGGTGCGGTGCTTGTTAGGTCGTAAGGATCCAGCTTCCTTTCCAGTAACCAGACCCTCCAGGAACTCCTCGCGATGTGCGCGAAGAAAGAGGGACAGACAATTGGATGCCCGGGTGCAAAGCCTGTTATCGGTCGAGGCATGAGGTATACAACGAGTCAGCACCTTTCTGTAATCCAGGGCCTGAAGGCGACCGACGACTGTTGATTGGGCGCACCCAAGTCTTGTCGCCAGGCTGCGGTTGTTAACTTCCGGATCCTTTTTGACTTTCTCGAGAGTGTCGGAGTCGTCGACGGTGAGGGGGCGTCCAGACTGAGGCTTTGCTTCAAAGCCCGTGTCCCCTTTCTTGGAGCGAGCGATTCAGCGATGGACGGTAGCGGTGGAAGTTGTGTCCTCTTCCAATGCGCTGTTGATGTTCTGGGCTGTTGCTGTCGCTCCAGTGCCGTGGCGCCACTCATATAAGATGATGGCTCTAAGATTGTCTTTTGAAATTGGCATCGTGTTTAAACCCAGGTAGGCGCTCGCGCCAGTACATGCCCTTAGCGGGGAAGCTCCCAAAACGTTCTATATTATCACAGATCATTCATATAGGTCAAAAATCGAAAATCCCGCACTTTTCAAAAAACCTGATCAAGACTTTCGGTCAACCTAATAGTTCTAATCTTTCGCAAGCGATGAGACCGCGTTCCGCTTACTTACGCAAATCCGTGGAGAGGGTTTGCTTCAGGTTCCGAGTTGAGGAGGCGGGTGGTTCGATTTAACCGGTCGGGGTTCGATCTCATTAATCGTATTATTCATGATGAATATATCTCGCTTTTTATTGATTCCACAAACTTTTGGAAATCGCTAGAATCTTACTTCGGACCCAAAGCTCTTGAAGAGCCGCACATAACAAAATATTTTTAGGCACGCGAAATACAAATAGGCATAACAATGTTCTTCGTCATCGTGGCGGTTACGGTTGGATTACTGATTTCAAACTTAATAGCGTTCAAGTCAGCAGAGCTATAGTTTTCCTTGTGAATTCCTTTTTGATAGCCATTCTCAGCACAAATCGCTTAGACATTGATCTTAGGCAGAAAATAGGAAATAAACCTTGTTTCTTTCATTGCTAACAATTCCGCTGATCCTACGGCAGAAAACATGTTCAAAAAAGTTTCGTAGAGTTGAAATGCAGCATGGTTTTTTCGATTATGGATTTTTTCCAGTTAGCGTTACGCCACCTCTTTTATTTCAAGGAATCTTGTTTCACATAGCTGTATAAATGTGATTATTGCATTCGAGCTTCTATCATCTTGCTATCGATCGCTTGTAGATTGTTGGAAGTCCAAGTTTGTGAAGCCCTCAAAGACAAGTTGATTTGGGAGGGAGCGTTCATGTGCAATCACGGCGCTCTCGTATGCATGTGTATCGCTCATTCACTTGAGGTGGTGTGTCTCCAGATCCTAAAGACCTGAAATACGCCTTCTGATTCTTCCGCAGTCCTGCTCGGCCCGAACTAGTCGGGGGCGGAACTTACATGGGTCCGAGGATGCGCGCTGCACATTGCGCGGTGAAGTCTGTGGCGATTTGAACGACCCTAGCGTCTATCATTGGGGACCGAATCTGAAGTAGAGTAGATCAGTAGGATCGGCTAACCCCACCAAACTATTCTACTTCAAGTTTGTGTCCCGATGATAGGCGCCAGAGTTGTTTGAATCGCCACGAACTTCGCCGCGCAATTTGCCGCGCGCACCCTCGGAGGCTCGTATGTACCCATACCTGAGCTAGTCATATATTGATTCCTCGCAGAGACGCAGAACATTTATATTAGGGTCAACGATCGGGAATCTTCAAGAACAGCTCATTTTTCATGCTTATGGTCTTTGTCAAATGCACGGTGTCGCTATAAAAAGGATGTGGGTTCATCGGCTGCCATCGATATGTGTATGTTGTCAGTTTCAATTGTGGTACGATTTACGTAAGTCGCGTTGGGCTCTAGCGAGGAACCTCATTGTAGCTGTGAGCGAAGCGGCCTCATTATAAGAAATCGGAAAATTTGTTTATTTACTACTTGTTGTGGTTAATTTCTAATGCTATAGAAACGCGAAGTTTGCGGCAAAATCAATTGGATGTCGTTGTATCGCTCGTGAAGTCACTGACTCAAAAGCGGGTTTCAAACGAGAGCGTAAAATTTTCAGAAAAAAAAACTCGATTTCTCGAATTAGGCTGTGAACAATTTCACTATACTATTTTGAGGAGGAGATGCTCGCTTGGCGCAGCCTCTTGCATCGCTCCACTAATTTAACGAGGTTTCTGAGCTTGACAACTCGCCCAGGCGATCCACCCTCCTGATCATGCTAATCGGCCAACCCACAGCTCATGCATCTGACATACTTCCGATCGATGGCGTCACTACTGTTAGATACCAAATTACGGACCAACTCGTATTCTGTCTGTTTGCATCAATTAGCATGGTCAGGAGATTGCATGAGTGAGTTGTCTAGCTCAAAATCCGCATCGGATAGGCTGCGTGATGAGAGGGGCCGCGCCGAACGACGTACACCGTTCTGATGATGGGGTGCCAAACTGAAATGAACTGAACTGTCAACTGCCGCGCTTTATCTCATACCTCCTCCTGTCTATAATCCTATGCATGGCTGGCCATTCGTTTCAATTTTGCGATGGGGTTTGTTCATACTCTCAAGTTGGGTCAAAGACTTCTGGGTGCAGGTCGACAAGCTCATTCCGATGGTTTCAAAAAAGTCGATTGATAATGCATATACAACAAAGTGTAGTTAACTGTTTTTTTTTGTAAATATCACACGGGATAGGGCGTAGGTGGTGTAGTGGGAAGTGGCGCACTGCATTGCACGCAAGGTATCGGGTTCGAGTCCCCGATATCCGGTAACAGCCTAGGCCAACCAAGCCTTCATCCCTCCAGGGTCGGTTAATTGGTACCAGACTCGTCTGGGAGGATAACAGCACTGACTGTACATCGGCTGGTCACCACAAGCCATTGTATAGGCCACATACGCATTCAATCAACCACTACGGTTCTAAATGGAAGTCNATTGATTAACGCCAAAAGACTTTATCCTTTTATCCTACTTTATCACGCAAGGTTCACTAATATATAATAACTTGATCGATCTTTTTTCATTTTACAAGGGCGTTAATCAATCCCGTTCGAGGGGCGCGCCCCCGCATTTGACATTCCCACAAAGTTGATGAGTTATGGACAAAACTGCGACCTCGAATGAGACTCGAACCAGTACTTTCGCTACTTGAGCACCGTGCTCTTACCAATTACACTACTGAGACCCCGCTTGCCCGGACTTTTTTTCCAAAATCTCCATGCGGAGGACCTTTTTTGAAGTTTTGCCAAGCAGTCGCAGAAAGTGCTCGCTCTTGATGGATGTAATCTTGTAAGTTGAAAAAAGACCTTTGCTAGAGAGTCTAAGGAATTGTGAAAGTGTGGGAGTGCAACGCAGCAGTGCATATGAGGTGTCCAGTAAGCTCAGCAATTACTCATTTTCTTTATCCCATGCCCGTAGAATATCTTCTTGTATGGTCTCAAACGCTCTGTGAACGAGCAGTGACAAACAGTAACACAGTGTACAGAAAGAGCAGAAGGTTGAGTTGTTTTGGGATGAGACCGCTCGGATACCTCGGAATCTCATGTTATAAATACTATTCCATTCACGATTTTAGAGCAGCAGAGGTCGACTTTTGTCCATAACCTTTCCGCTTTGATGCAGTATTTGGCAGCCTACGCCTATCTTCCACCTGTCCTCACCCCATAGGTACACACAATCAGTATCGATCTTATCAATGAACTGGCTTCGTGAATGAACAATGTCCAGTGCTCAAGCTTCACATCGTCGCCATGCATGCTGAGTGATCCCTGCAATGACTTATGACTTATCACTTCACGTTGTGTGTATATATTTATTCGGTAATACTGACATTTAGTGTTTTGTTTATTATGTCGTTCAATAGGCGTTGTCTGCCCATCCTCTTTTGGCTTGTCTCACAACCACTTCATGGTATACCTTTCTCTGCTGTCTTTTTGAAGTGCGAAGCTGAAGTAAATCAAAAAATGATCTGCACTGATGACTGTCACCCGTCAAAAAAAAGGATGGAGGGGTAAAAAGGAATTCCTGTTCGAGTTCTTTCCTACCCGCTGAGAAAAAAATTGAAAAATCGCGAGAAGGCTGAGTATGGTGGAAATGCTGAAAGTTGACGGAAAACTGAAGCCAAGCCTCTTATACGTAACACGTGACCCTATTCCACAAATGCTCAGGTCTTAGCGAAACTTCTGTGCGTGTAAAGCTCGGAAGAAGTCATTCTACTATAATCATTCCCTCTGCGCATTTCTTTGCTCTATTCTTTCACAAACAAGTTACCGTTAAGAGCAACGTAAGGTTGAGATACTAAGCGAGAAGGAAGGGAAGGGAAAGAGCTGCGAACGGGGGGAGGGGGTAAGCTGACATGTTGAGCAAAGCGATTTCATCCCAATGGACATCACATTAGATACGCCGAACAGATGAAATGGTACTAATCTCTTGTTAGACTCAGGCCTGGGTTAGGAGAAGTCCCTCCCTAGAGCTATGTCTAAGCCTAAGCTTAGGCTTTAATCCAAGCCCAAGCCTTACATCGATTTTTGTCTTCTGAATTAATCTAATTATTCCACAAAGCACAGCTCTTGCACCAGTTCTCAGCTTCCCCATCAACTTTCAGCTTTCTTTTCAATTCGATCGACTTCTTGGACCATTTAAAATTCCGCTGTGTGCTCGTCCAACAGGTACTCCATAAATCACCGTATTCTTGTTCGACGTCTTCGCCGTATTCTCCTTCTGCTTCTCAGAAAACACGGTAAAAGACGCTGTTTTCCCTTGGTTTTCTAAACTCGGAAAAGATAACATGCCACTCCTAATTTCCACAGATCTGAACTACCGATCGTGACGATACTGAACCACATGATTGTTCACTGCGCTCTGGAACCACATCTTCCTTAGATAAAGTCTATCACATGAGGTACATCACAAATCAGTCGACTACTTGGACCATTTGAAATTAAACTGTGCGCTCGCCCAACAGGTGCTCTATAATTAAGCTGAATTGATGTCACTTGAAAGATCCAAGTATAGAAGCCCAAGTTGCACCCAAAACTGCGAGTGATTTTGATAAAATGATGATCGACCTCGTAGGCCAAACATCTTCGACATGCGGTCACAAAAGTTCGTGACATGCCACACTCACGATTGGAGCTTTTACGTTCTAATAATAGAAAAAAGTTTCGTTAGGCGTTCGCACCTTCAGCTCACCGGACTAGAGTCAGCAACCAATATCTGCTTCGACCCATCCTAAGCAGGCTGTATGATGGCCGGAGGTCATCGATTCATCTGAACCAAAGCCGGCCAGAACGGTGACCGCCGAACACCCCGACCACCGGGCGAGCCCGAGCACCGTACCCTGTACTGGTCGTGTGCTCCGTGAGAATCATTTATAAAGAGAGGTTAGGAGACCCCCTACACCTAATTCCCCTAAGGCAATCTTCTCTCGTCTAATCTCTCTCACTTAATGAATTTCACTAGTTCCAGAGCAGTGAGAGGTACGGTACTCATGATGAATAAACACCCTTGAGGACCTCGGCTCAACGTCCGAGTCCACACTCCATATTACTGGACTCAGACGGTGAGCCGAGGCCCCGCCCCTTCACAACAGCTCAACCGANAGCACAAACACCCACCGACCGAGAGCTTGTCGCAATGGAACGCCACTCGACTGAATTTTGATCCGAGCTCAGTGGGTTGAACGACAGCCACGCGACGCCTTCTTTACACCTTCTCAGGGTGCTTTGTGTGAACAGAGACCTCTATATTCTTTCCTTGAAAAACACTTCATTCTGCCATAAAGGCAAAACAAGAAATTGCACGGAACAAGTTCGTACATAAATGAATGATACACGAATTGAGACAACTTACTCAGACTTCGTTATCAAATCAGAGATTTTCGCCAAGAGGCCAGCATAGAACGCGAAACCCCCAAGAAGCGATTATTTTGTTGTACAGATTTTATTTTCTTGTTATATGAACTCGTGTTGTATGATTCATATACTTATTCCTGTTGAAAGCTGTTGTAATAAAGATTTGTTAGAATCTTTGTAAAATAGCTTGTATCATTGAAGACAATACCGAAAATTGAATTCACGCAACGAAAAATACTTGGAAAAAAGCAGAGGATTTAAGGATAATGCTGTTGTCGGGCGCTGTGTGAATGGGTATGGGAAATTGATAAACAATAAAACGTTTTTTCTGCGAATTTATTGTGCTTGCCCCCAACGCCATTTACAACAGACGAAGATGGAGAAATTCGTGTACTGTCCGCTCGCTAAAAAACTGTGCATTTGTGATCCAACGGTTAGTGGATTAGGTTACCAGAGATGTGATGAAGGGATCGCGCCCCGAGCTTTTCGAAGTTTTAAAAGGAGAAGCTTGAAATAGGTGAAAAAGCTGGAACTTGATGGAAAAGCTAGAACTCGGACAAGAAGCTAGAAAAGCAAAGGAAGGAAGTGGTAAAATCGATGTAAAAGCTGCAAATTAGGAAAGGTGCAGTGGAAGAAAAACCTAAAATTCGTGTTTTTAAAGCCTGTAATTTGGGGTAATTTGTAATATGTGTGGGAGAGAAACTGAATTTAGGTTGTAGAAGAAGCTCCGTTTTGTAAAGGGATAAGAGGAAGTCACCAACAGAAGGCCAGAACAAACTCGCAAAATGACCAAAAAGTAGTGCAAAATGGCAAAGTTTGTAAACAATGTGATCAGTGTACAGAATTGCGTGCACAGAGTTCGCCACCTCGTCGCATTCTTCGGCCTAGGCTTAGGCTGAAGCTTCGTCTTAGGCCTAGGCTTCGGCTTAGGCTTCTGGCCTAGGCTTATGCTTTGTCTTCGACTTCACCTTAGACTTCGGCCTAGGCTGATGCTTAGGCTTAGGCTTAGGCTTCGGCATCAGCTTAAACTTCGACCTAGGCTTAGGCTAAGTCTTCGACTTCAGCTTAGGCTTCGACTTCAGCTTAGGCTTCGTCCTAGGTTTAGGCTTAGGCTTCGGCTTCAGCATAGACTTCGGCTTGGACTTCGGCTTAGGCTTCGGCTTCAGCTTAGACTTCGACCTAGGCTTATGCTTAGGCTTCGGTCTAGGCCTAGGCTTAGGCTTAGGCTTCGGCTTATGCTTAGGCTTCGACNGGATGCTCTCTGCACATGTTGTAGAGAGACCTCTTTTCTCCTTGAAAGGCACTGTTCTGCCAAAAAATTAAATCTTAAAACTTTATGAAAAAAAAACACGGAACAAATTCACTCATCAATGAATGACACACTAATTAAGACTACTCATTCTATCTTCATTAGAAATTCAGGGATTTTCGCCAAGACACCAGCACGGTAAAATCGTGAAAACGAAGCCTCTAATAAGCAATCATTTGTTTGTACAAATTTCATGTTCCTGTCCTATGAACTCATTGTATGATTGATTTACTTCTACTTGTCTGTTTGTTGTAATAAAGGTTCTCTTGCTGTTATCCTTGTAAAGTAGCTTGTATCATTCATGGAAATATCGAAATTGAGTTCGTGCAACGAAAAGTTGTTGAAAACGATACCTACCACACTGGGGAGAACTCAAAGGTGTGTTGTTCGATCAACAAATATGTGCAGATATGGTCAAATGGTTAGTGGAATAGATTACGAGAAACTGAATGAAGGGATCGATTCTCAAGTTTTCTGAAATATTGGAACGTAAATTCGACAGTAACTCGGTTCCAGAGAAGTGAGAGAACTAGAGATGGTCGCGACACGCAGAAATCATTCAAATGTCCCTCCCGGAGAAAGATTGGATGTGAGCAAACCTCACAAAATACGATACTTGAATTGATGGAGACACCGTTATCACATTCCTGAAGAAGCCTAAGCCTAAG
>UZAF01020026.1:0-13874 GCA_900617895.1 Haemonchus placei | reverse complement strand
AACTTGAGGAAATCATTCACAACGAAAAGTCCTTCGACAAATTCGTTGTTGGAAATTTTAACGATGAGCAATAAAACCCTTAATCGGTAATTATAATATATAGCAATAATCAACTGCTACTCTTCGCACTCTACAGCTGACGAAGTAGAGCACGATGCGTTTTACGTCCGATTGAGGAAATCATAAGAAAGGAAAAGTCTTTCCACAAATTCGTTGTTGGAAATTTTAACGCTACACTTGGCGAAGCACAAGAGGAGGAGTTCAGGATTAAGCAGTTCGGAATGGGGGACAGGAACAAGAACGGAAGTCGTCTGACTGGACTCCTGTTCGCGGATCGACTCGTACGTGGAAAATCTTTCTTTCAAAAGAAGAAACATCGCCGCTTGACATGGAATTCTCCGAAAGGTCCAACTCATGCTGAACTGGACCACATATGAACAAAAAGAAAGTGGTGTCTACTAGATGTTGGTATAAGACCATCTTTCTGCAGTGGTTATGAGCATCGGCCCCTTCGCGCGAAAACAGATTCAGTTACGAGCTAGAAAAGATCTCCAGTATCGCGCAAAGAGCTCTAAGCATGTTGTATACGACGGAGATGTTCTCAATGACGCCTCGCCCCGATATGACTGGCAGGTCTTGGATGATCCGACCGAAGACTACGACGAGCTGGTTCGGGGCCACCTCACTTTTGCTGAACAGGACAAGTTTTTTAGAGAGGATGCCTCCTCTCGCATTTCAGATGCGACGAAGGATTTTTCAGGACAGAAGAAACTTGAGGCTTGACCAGAACGCCAAACATGTTGAAAGGCTGCAAGCGAATATCAGCTGCGTACAGGCAGTGCGGCGAGATTTCAGCTATACAGGGAGAGGAGACTGCTGGAAGTAGCCTTTAACAGAACCAGGTTGATAATGCCACCGGGATTTTCAAAACCACAACATTCCACTTTCGTGTTTGAAGGAGGAGGACGGAACACTACGACATCGAGTTTCGAGATGGAGAAAGTTACACGGAGCTTTCACACCAATCTGTATCGATCCACGACACACGTGCGGAAACCAGAAATCCCAATCACGGAACCTCGTATTCTTCCTTCGGAGGTGAGAGTTGCGACTGCGAGCATTAAAGGAGGCACTTTTAGGGCCCGATAAGATCTCAGCAGGTGGCAACGAACTTCATGCCCTTCTCACAACACACATGATATCCTACCTTCAGAAGGAGATCCCCAACCATTGGAGGAACCTGCGAATGGTCATACTTTATAAAGGGAAACCGGGTTGATCTTCGCAACCACCGCCCAATAAGCTTGTTAATAAGTGTGAGCTCTACAAGCTGTTCACTAAGATCATTCTAGCCCGCGTCTCGCGAACGTTGGATAAAACTCCACCTGTAGAGCTGCCAGGTTTCGCAAGAGATTCAGCTGGTTAGACCACATCCAAGCGGTGGCAAGGGCCAGTGTGCCGAGGATTCCAAACGCCCCTTTTCCTTAATTTTGTCGACCATGAAAAAGCTCCTGTCAGCGTCGAAACGAATGCGGTCCTGTCAGCACTGGTCGACCAAGGAGTGGGAGTCCTTACATAAGAACACTAGCTGACTGCAGTAGTCGCTGCTGTGCGACAATGAAGATGTTGCAACGGCCTCTCCCCATTCCCATAGGGAAGGGTGTGAGACAGGGCAGCACTATCTCGCCGAAGGTGTTCACAGCAGTGGGTTATGATGCCGCTAGACTGGAACNGCCAGTGTGCCGAGGATTCCAAACGTCCCTTTTCCTTAATTTTGTCGACCATGAAAAAGCTCCTGTCAGCGTCGAAACGAATGCGGTCCTGTCAGAACTGGTCGTCCAAGGAGTGGGAGTCCTTACATAAGGACACTAGCTGACTGCAGTAGTCGCTGCAGTGCGACAATGAAGATGTTGCAACGGCCTCTCCCCATTCCCATAGGGAAGGGTGTGAGACAGGGCAGCACTATCTCGCCGAAGGTGTTCACAGCAGTGGGTTATGATGCCGCTAGACTGGAACGAAAAGGGCATTCGTGCGGATGAACGGCTCCCCTCAAATCTCCGCTTTGCGGACGACATCGTTCTCTTTTCAAGCAGCATTGCGGAAGTTGAGACTATGCTTGCTGAGTTTAATAAAGCAGGAAAGAAGGTAGGGCTGCGGAACAATCAAACAAAGATATAGTCCATGAGGAATGCTTGTGCTGACGCGAGTCAGATTAAGATCGATAGTACACCTATCAAGGAAACCTCGTCCTACGTTTATCTCGGACGTTCCATAAATATAGACAACGACTGGGGGAAGAACTGATTAGACGGCGAAAAGCAGCGTAGGCAGCCTTCGGAACCCTGAAAGAGGTCACCACTCATCTGACTGATCCGGAACTTCGCGCTAATTTGTTTGATTTCACAATTCTTCCTGCGGTGTTTCGGGTCGGAGACTTGGGTGACCAGTGTGCCCATGTCAAGGGCCTTGAGCATAAGTCACAGAGCGCTCGAGCAATGTCTTTCGAGGATCAGCCGGCTCACTCAATATTAAGAAGGACTCTGTAGCACCGACATGCGCAGAATGTCTCGACTCCGCGATAAGGAGGAATACATGAAGAACGCAAAATTTCAAGGGCCGATCATATAATGAGAAGACATGACAGGTGGACAAGAAGAACAGTCGAGTGGGCTAAAGTAAAATCTTCACAATCTAAGGGTACGCCTACTACAAGAGGGGGATGTGCTTGGCGATCACATGAAACAGCTGCGAGAGCAGCTGAACGACTCCTCTTTGTCGATTCTGAGTCTACCGTGGATGGCGTTTGCGCAAGACAGAAGCGAATGGTTTGTTTCCGGTACTCGCACATGAGCGAAGACGAGCCGTATAAGTATAAGTATAAATAAGTAACCTTTCCCTAGTCTCGGCATGAAGGCCCCCACTTACCTGTCTAGATGTTATTTTGAGACAAATCAACCTGCACAGAACGAAAAGAGCTTTCAAGTCGAAGATGACTCACATAGTATATTATGCTTTTGACACCTACTCCGTCGGGGTTGCCAATGAGTTTCCACTGCCGAATGAAGACGGAGGGGCTCCATTTCCGCCATATCATGATCATAAACTCATCGAGTTGAGGATAAGGAGAACGTCCCGTGCCGTTCTCCGATGATAATAGGGGCATAGCTGTAAGCAATCAAGAGTATATCTGTATGCACAAAACATTGATCCAAATGAGTCGCACAGATCTCACCGCTCTCTTTGGTGAAGATCGGCGTGCACTGACCATCTTCAGAGATCTCCAATACAGAACTTTTATGAGCGTTAGCAGGAATACACAGGGAGTCGTGAAATATCTGCTGATCTGACGGCTTTTTGGCACCTAGTATACACTGATAAGCGGCATAAAGATTTTGAAAATGCATTGGCTGCTTTCATATTCCGCCGGCCGGGGGACTACTTAGCCTGCGATATCGAGCAAGATTCACCTTATAAACAAGCGACAAAGGCCGCCCGGTCGGCGCGCACTCGCGGTTTGGCGTGCGAACCATGAAAGCAGCCACTCAAACTATACAGCATGGACAGTCTCCCTTGAGGTAGTGCAGCAGAACTAGGTCCACCCTGAGTTCAGCGTACCGCAGCGTGCCCACTAACATTCACTTTGCAACTTTCCAGAGCATGGAGGTAGAGTCCAGAAAGCGGGAACCATGCGCTAGCCCGGATTCGTAGCGGCAATCAGTGAGCAAGCTTCTGGCGGCATATACTTCCTAACAGGTAAGAAATCATATACAAAATACGTCAGCCACCGCTGTCATGGACCGATCACAGCGCTATAAGCGCAGGCTGCACACGCATTACTGACTGTATAGCTCGGAATAAGACTCGCTGTCAGCATCAAATCAATTCCCTATATCGGTTTGAATAAGGCCCGCTCAGACATCTTACAGGGGAAGGATACTAGGTCGTAGTGGCCATCTAAGATGAGATGTATACCGCCGTATGTGTTTTCAAGCGGGTATCTCAAATCCACTTCCCCAAATCTGCTAAACGATCCTGGGAACAGAGTTATCGAACCATTTCCTGTGTTATACGCACCGTGTTGGCTATATAAGCGAACCTAGAACGTAACCAACCGTGCAGCGATGGAGTAATGGGTACGACGGTGGACTCTCAGGATGTTCATAGAGGTTCGAATCGTTGATGCGTGTGCTCTTTTTCTTTATGAAAACCATCTCCCAAACGCTTGCAAAATGCTTCCATGCTTCATATCCACCATCTACAGGCTCTCCTCACACTTGAGGACTCATCTGACTGGAACAAATCTTGTAAAGGGTAATACAATGAGAGTTCTCTCTTACCCCCATTCACCGAATTGAGGCGCAGTGCTACCCCAAACACTCGATGGGGTTGCAAAATTTATGGCAGTTCCATGCACACTCGACAGAGGGGATGGGAAGGGGTCGGATGACTCATCTGACTGGAACAATTCTTGTTAGGACAATGCCCTCTCCTTGACCAGAAATGAACCAGTGCGTCATTATTGACGTTTTTACAAAGAAAAAAGAAAAGGGCTATCGAAACAAAAAGTGAACAATTTATATACACGTACGATAGTCCAATACAAAGTGTTTGAAGCAGAAAAGTTTTTCACAAAGGGAGCAACGTACAAAATTAATCACACCCATTACTCTCACAATTCCGGCTAGATGAGGGAGAAACAATATTGTAGATCGGTCTCTAACGGATTCGTATCCAGATAGCCTGCTGCAAACCATGAATAAGAGAGAAAATTTTTTATCTAGGTGCGCTGAACAAGAACTACACTAATGAGACAAGACGGATTACGGAGTCGCGGTTGTTAACACGGAAATGAAACATAGAAATTAAGATCACGAGCGATAACATAGGATATGATACGTTCAAACTTGGTTAAAATGACAAGAAAATATGCATCAAGAGCTTGAATTTGTGATTTTGCGACAGGCGGGATGTTGAGCACTTACACAGCCTTGCCAGCCGGGAATGCACCCTGAATTGCATCATGATCCTTGAATCGACAATCAGAAGAGACCACGGCAGATCCGTTGATCCAACGCAGATCCTGACCCAAGCCAGCTCCTTGCTCATCATGTGGAATGTACTCGCCCTGACCTCCAAGTTTGGAGCGCGAAAGCAACCTTTGGCCGGAAATCGCCCTTTGGGTTCCTGTTAGAACAGACAACGATGACGGACTTTACATATAGTTTTTTGAGAGCATTGACCTGCATCACCACATGAAGTTTCGTTGCTATGTGGCTATCAGCAAAGAGGGTGGGACGATACTGAAACCCACTGCGCCACCCTTTCGACTTCCTTTTGGCGCTTCAGAGCAAGGGTGCTCGCCAAATGCAACTCTTCACAAAACCGCTTCAGTGTGCGTTGCATATTGTATCCAAGGGCCGATTCTCCATTACTGAGCAATTTAAAGACGCATTAATGGGGTCGTCGGCTGTCACACCGACTGCATGATATACAAAATCTGAATCATGTCAGCAACCTTCCTTACTTCGAGTACAAATGATTTAGCCCTACGAGATGTGCGGTCTTTGTCGAGAACCCCTTTCTTAAGGTAAACGTGGTGGTGCGTCGGGGTACGATACCACAGCTCGACTTAAAGCTTTGAATCCCTTATGGCTTGCTTTGTAATCCACTGTGGAGCCTTCATTGTTGATCTTCAGCGCATGAAGCGAATATGACTGACGAGCAAAGAAATCCCCTTATTCGTCTTCCTTTGCCATGACTTCCTATTTCAATTTCTCGACTAATCTCGAAAGCCTGATAGATCGATCCTCTCGCTTTGCACCTAATAGTTACAGCCGTATAGGTAGTCGTAAATGGTCAAAAATACTCTAATAAGAAGGTTCACAACCTCTTTCAAGTTCTCTCAACTTCCGCAAGTGGTATTCTGCCGTGATGAAGCGAAACCTGCCTTCCATGCACGGAAGTGATCGGCTTTTTTAGTACACGACAGATAAAATGACCTATGACCTCTTCTAACTGCATCATTGATTAAAGATCATGGGTCAAAATACTGAGTCGAGAAACAATTTTTGTTCGAAACCTCCACATCTCATCTCCAAAAAGGTACGAGGATGCCTTTCCGGATGTGCTGGGTCGTTCGTCTGCCTCACTACCATCTCGTGATCAGAGAGGGTCACTGTGGTCGTGTTCCACGTTCTTTCTTTCGTACTCTTCACAGTCGATAACGAGCTTCTCGTATAGGGCATTCCGTAGAATAGACAAAAGCTATCTATTACAATTCGTTTCTTCCTAGGTGGTGCTCGCACTTCGTCACAGGGACCAAATTCCTCTAACAAAATCTAGCCGGTGATATGTGGAAGAGGGCTTCGGTACAATCGACCAAGTGACAGCCTTCTGTCGAAAACATCACAGCTTACACAAGATTACGCAAGGCCAAGCAATGCTTTCGCAATTCCTCTCCCCTGGTCTTCAAATTGCACCCACGTTCAACAACCAAAAAAGGGCAGAAACAAAATCCTCTTGATGCCTTCCGCTATTCCTCAAATGTGAGGGAAGCCTGTCGATGGTGGATATGAAGCGTAGACGCATTCTGAAAGCATTCGATAGATGTTTTTTCAAAACGCAGAGAGAGCACACGCATCAAGAACTCGAACCTCCATGACCATCCTGAGAGTCCACCGTCGTACCAACTGCTCCATCGCTGCACTTATGGTTATGTTCTCGGTTCGCTCACATAGCCAACACAGTGCGTATAACATAGGAAAGAAAAGGACCCCATGACTCTGTTCTCAGAATTTAGCAGATTTGTGGAGTGGATTTAAGATATCCGCTTGGAAACACATACGGCAGTATACATCTCATCTTTAATGGCCACTAGGACCTAGTATCCTTCTCTTGTTAAGCCTAAGCATTATGGTCCTACATATTTGTTTGAGCTGGTTCATAGCATCCTGTCTTATGCATACCGTAGAAAGAACAGTACGTAGCAAGTTTCAACACAGCGTTCTTCCCTAGCTTTGAGGATAAAAACAGCCGGAAGTTTCTATTCTTGCTATAAACGGCGCTGTCAAATAGAACAGTTTCCTGAAATCATGGTATTGAGAGCGAAAAAATCTGGAAAAATTCGTCAGCGAACCTTCGTAGCATCGGTATTCCAAATTTTCACTGGTGGATCCTCAAGTAATTGACCAGCAAGGCGAGCACAAAACGGACGCATCGACGTCTGAAAGCCAGTAAGTCTTTGAGGGCAACCATTGAGAGGGCCTTCTCGGGTTTCAAAACAGGAAAAGCATAAATATACGTGACATACGTTCGACGGGAACAGTACTCCTCCAGGAAGATGGCAGATAACGTGGGCGGAGAACTTGCTCTCGGTGGAACTGTCAAGAACGAGAAAATCCTTAATAATAATTCCGTTATTATTGAGATTTTATTACTAAATATTATGTAAGCATGGAAATTCCCTTTTATATATAAAACACTATGAGAGTCCGTCTGTTTGTCGGCCCGGAAATTTAGAAGTCTCGCTCCCTTGGACCTAGAATATTCAAAAGGTATGCAGTCAAGAAGAGCCAGAATAGGTGCACCCGCATACCACCTCTAAGAACGTCGAGGACGAGAAGTAGGTTCATTTATAATTTAAGGCCTTATATAAGGTCACTGTTCTGTCGCAGCGGTAAATCTGCACTCAAGTCTGCACCGCTGATCTATTAAAATTGCTATCATCGATGTTGATATGAAGACACTGAGTCCCACACAATTTGGTCCTCACTAATTTACTAAAAACTTCACGGCGGAAGGAAAACTAAAAATAAGTGAGGGTTTACTGCCCAAGATGTCATATCGAAGGGTTTTTTTTAACCAAAATGTCCATAATGTAATAGTTTTTCTTAGTGAGAGGAAGCCGTAAGACTGGCTCCTTTTTTCAGTGGCTGGACATTATCACTTGACCTCTAATAAAATTGGCTCACAGTCTAGCTGTCCCGCAACAAAAAAATGTATAATACTCGATCATAGCTCTAAACATTCTGAACTTTTAATGCGGGTATTCACCATTTACTCTTTCGCTAGGCTCAATCGACTACAACTTCAACGATCGAGCTGTTGAGCTTATTATGCATGTTCGATTTTGACTACCTAGGTTTCAGCATGCCCCTCCCAAAACGAGCATTAAAAACTGTCTTTTTTTGCTAATCTCCAACGACCAATCAAGGGGTTCACAGATAACGAATTGTTATTGCAAATTTCCAGCTCATGCTCGGTTGCTCCGCCTACCACAAACCGGAACTGTTCTACTTCCCCCAGTCCACATCAAGTTTTCTTATTTCAGTTCATGTCCTTCTTTTTCTTGAGCTGCTCAATGTTTTTGAACAGATCCACGACTTTTTTACCTAAAGTTGAGCTTTTTTCACCTTGGGGCACGCTCTGTCTACCACTATCATTTTACTTCCTACCAATCCTCGTAGTCTCTACACTCATTTCCTGGACCCTAAGATGCCCTTCAACATCGTTTATCTCAGCTCTATCCACCTTGGCACACGCTCCTTCTACCATGATCTTTCAAATTTTCTCTTTCCCTTCAACCTCTACTCGCCCTTTTTGAGCTTGAGAGTTCTCTGCTAGTCTCTATCCGTTTTTCAAGCTTCAGAACATTTTCAGATACACAGCTGTGAACCTTTAATCTTTGGTCCGTCCACTTCAGCAAGCATTCCGCCTACCACTACCTAGTTTTGACTTGACCTTTTGTTAGCTGCTGCAATTTCGCCGCAGTGCGCGATAAAAAAGTCTTAAAGTTTTGCGAGTTATTTGATACCTGTTTTTTTACTGATGTCATTTCATTTTTCGAGTTCGAAGCGTTTTCTTAAAAGTTATGAGCTCTGGACTTGCTTTCCAATGAAGAGCACATTCCGCTCAGTTGGCACGTACTCAGCACGTTTTAGACCTTGCTCATCTCTAAGGTTTCGCTGACATTTAGGGTCTGCTGGAAATGAATCATTCTGACCCAGCTGCTTTTGAATCGGACAATGCTTATTTCGTGCATATTTCTGAATGTTAGAAAGGAATGTGTGGAGGATTATCCCAACAATTTCATAACTTGAGTATAGGAGCAGACAAAAGTGTTTCCTTATGAAGGAATAGTGAATGGCTTTGGCAAATGATAATAAAATTACTATTTAAAAAAGGAACCTTATAAGGATCAACTTCAAGACCAAATTCCTTTTTCAATAAGTCCTGCACAGTTGTCATGAAGAACCGGTATGCAACCTGAAACAGACATGTTCTTAGATTGAGCGTACTACTTATTTTGCAAAATTATTTAGCTCCAGTGCAGCAGTGGGATAGTCTCAAATGGCGCATCATGGTACGCCTGAGCTAAAGATCACAGTCGACCGGACTGATATCAGCCCAAGCCAACGGAGCCTTCCATCCCTCTGCGATTCGGGTAATTGGTACCAGATTTGCCTGTAGAAGATAAGCACTTACTTGTATATCGGTGACCATCGCAGTTCATTGTATAGGCTCCATACTTATGTTAAACGCTGATTCCATTAAATTGCGGGGGGAGAGGGTTTTCGAAAACGGGTCCATCAACAACGAAATCCATACTTTACACATTATTTAGATCCACTCAGTGCCAGTTGAGTTGGGTAGAAAACGCCTTTGAAAATATGTGCACCGTATAATGGTGAACGTTTCGTTAGCTCAGAGAATCTGTTCCTCTGTCCATGCGTGTATGTAAGTGTGATATGTGTGGATCAGTGTGCGTTTCAGCGGAAATTCATCCCTATTTTCCTGAACCAAAAGCATTCGAGTTATAGAGGGATGCAGTGTGTGAGCATAGTACTAGAAGAATGGAAGTGAAAACAACTAGTGGAAGATTGCAAAGAGACTCAGAAAGCAGGGATCACTGGAACAGTTGAGCCGTTCGCATATAAATGGTCAGCTCGTTTGATGTGTGATGTAAGGCAGCAAACTGTCGATGAGGGGGATTAACAACAACTACAGAGTAATGCAAAGTAATCCCTGGGAAAGGGAAACTTTGGTTTTTGTGAGAAAATCGATTCAAGATCAACATTGAACTGCCCTGCGGTGGATATTTTTTTGATTGGGCTTTTTAGCGTTGTGATTCCACTTCTGTTCAATCTTTTCGGTGTACAAATTTGAGTTTTTTTTTCAAGTCGATTGCTTCGTGGTTTTCAATCAGTAGTATTTCATGAAGTAGTATTTCATTCATAGAGTTGCCCTTCGCGGCGTTGATGCTGACTTACTGTGAAAGCGCCCATTGACACTTCGCTGGCTGCCACCGAAGGTTTGTAAAATATTGCTGAAGCCGCACAATGGGGCTTTCTTGAGAAGTAAGAGACTCTTACCTCGTGGTCAATTCCAGGATTAGTTTCTCTGCAATACTCGAGATCAAAATAAAGGCGACAGGGCATCGAGTCGACAATGAGCTCATAAACGTGACGTTCGCTCAGCGAAATGTACCACATCCAGAAACGCTCCAGCGTGCTCACCACATAACGTCGCTCGCCACCTGAAGGCTTGTTCTAGCTTTCCTGTTCCAGGAGGTCTTCTTAGAAAGGAACTATCGGAAACGAATCGTTTCGCAATTCAATCAAGCTAATCAATAGAAGTTCAAACAAAAGAAACCTGCATGTCCAGGCATTTCGAAGCTAAATAGCCGTGTATTCTTGAAAACTTTAGCATGTTCCTCGAACTTTGCAAGGGCTAGACGTTGTTTAGGGAAGGTCTCCAATTCTCCAAAACTCTTCTCCACTAAGGATGCTCGTTTACATCGGATCTGAATTCACTACGTGACATCTAAGAAAAGGCGTTATTGGAGGACTAGTGAACATCAACTGAGATAATAAACAAGTTCAGCACAAAGTCAAAACCGTCGAGATCATGAGTCCACATATTTTTGATGGACGTAGTCGAAGCTGCTACGTGAGTCGTTACTATACAATTTGTAAATGTTCATTAGACGCAATATCCAAGTTCGGCTCTTAGAGAATTATCCTTTTAGTAGTGAGTTTAACACTTCTAGTTGTGCTGTCGAAGGTGGTGTAGTGGCAAGTGGGGCACTATCACACACGCATGGCAAGGGGTTCAAAACCCGGATCTACCCTCCCATTCCTCCGGGACCGATAATTGGTACTAGACTCGTCTGGGGTAGCAAAATCACTGACTTGTTCATCGACTGGCCATCGCAAGTCATTGTATAGGCCACACACGCATTCAAAACGCCATTACGATTCGAATGGAACGGGCGAATCCTTCAGATGGATAGATTAACGCCCAAAGACTTTATCCTTTAGACTTTATCTGACATTCTATCTATTATTAATATTTATCATTTTCGACTACACTTTATTCGGCCGTCGTCTCGGTGTTTCGCCTTCTTAGGAACCTGGAAAGACGGTAACCATCCAAATACTGTTCGATCAAGCACTGTCCCAACTACAGAAGGAATTTGATGGTTCGTGAGCATTACAGAGTCGGTAGTTTTTGAGCAACTCCTAGCATGGTTGACCTGTGGGGCCTCCGATAAGAAATAAACCTCAGACCAACATGGCTACTTGGCTTTAGGAGCCTCCCGAGATGATCATGTACAATTAAGCGACCATTTTCGTTTGGGGGGATCACACCATAACAATAAACTAATAGTCTAGTGCCAATAGTACAAAATGGGTCTACTCTCCAAAACAGGCTGCTCAATTCATGACACGATTAGTATCAGTCCTGGAGCAAGCCTTTGCCCCATCTCCATTCCTCCAACCCGCTAGTAGTACAACTTTTTATTGTTAGAGCAAGTCAGGTTCCCTATCGCGGTTTTGCGATATCGAACGCAGTATAGCAAGCAAAAGTCCCAAAAGAATCGAAAGTTTGGATCTACCTCATGATAAGGCTCCTGTGAATAGAGTGATAAAGTTGAGCCGGTGCAGAGCCTTACTCTTTCGTAACTCGTGAGATGTCTCCTGTTTTGCCCTATACCGCAAACGATCATGCAATACCTACAACTTTGGCTGCCCTGAAACCGAAACAGGTTGCCCTGACTAGCTAGAAAGATATTGCCAAGCGCCGTGACCCCATTATCTCCACATTCACCAGCTGTATCAACTTGTGTGCGTAATCCGACTTCGCTCTTCGTCTACTTAACCGTTGAACTTTTCCTGTACTGTTACTACAGTCCTAGAACAAAAGGAAGCACAAACGACTTTTAACTCACCCACTAACCTCCAAAGTCGGTTCAGCTGCAATCTTCCCCATTACAACTCTCTAGGAACACAATCCATCAACAGTTGCTTCTTACAGCTGTACGTAGAATATGAAGTATTACTGATGATTGTGCTTCTTGCTCGCTACGGTGAGGTAGACATGTCAATCCCTTTAGTCGGGTTTCCAAAAAAAGTCAGGGTTGCTCAACAAGTGGCTCAGTTTACATGAGCGGCATGATAATAGTCCCTAGTAATCCCTTTTACAAGGTATCTCTCAAATACGAGAGCTGACCACGCCCACGTTTGCTCAAACGCTGACCACGCCCACGTTTGCTTTTGAGGCCAATCTGAGCGGTTGAAAAATGCTGCTCACAATCTAAGAGTTGAAATGATTTGTTAGTGAAATGCATCGTCACTGATTATACATCGCATTTCATAGATGCGGGTATACCCCAGATATCCTACTTTATATAATTCGCTAAGTGTACCTGTTTGTGTGTCGGTGTGTGTGTTTGACCGGAAATTCATAACTACTGTTCCCGTGGACCTAGAAAGCTCAAATTTGGTAGGAGTACAGAGGGCAGCATGTGAACACCTGTGGCAGGTGGTAGGACCAGACTCCGCCCACAGGGGCGGGGCGTGCGCGATAGAAATTTTAGGTCGCAAATTCAGAACTCCTGTTCCCTTGGACCTAGAAAGGTCCAATTTGGCAGGAGTACAGGGGGCAGCATGGGAACGCTAAGGGCAGGTAGCGGGACCGGACTCCATCCACAGGGGGCGGGGCGTGCGCGATAGAAATTTTGGGTCGCAAATTCTTAACTCCTGTTTCAGTGGACCCAAAGCGCTCAAATTTGGCAGAAGTACAGGGGGCAGCATGGGAACACTTACGGCAAATGGTAGGACCGGACTCCGCCTACAGGGGGCGGGGCGTGCGCGATAGAAATATTAGGTCGCAAATTCATAACTCCTGTTCCCGTGGACCTGGGAAGGTTGAATTTGGCAGAAGTACAGGGGGCCGCATGGAAACACTTATGGCAGGTAGCCAGATCGAACTCCGCCCCCAGGGGGCGGGGCGTGCGCAATAGAAGTTTTAGGCTGCAAGTTCACAGCTCCTGTTCACGTGATCCCATCGCGTTGAAATTTGGTAGTACAGGAAGCAGGATAGGACTGGACACTGATGGTAGGTGATAAGCGGTAATAATAATTTAAAGGAGTTGATAAAGAGCCTTGAAGGGCGAGAACCACAGGAACCGTTACTTACTTTCTGTTAACAGCAGCGCTTTGGCATTTCGGGAAACTGTTAGAGACTGATAGAAACTGATAGGAGGCGAGAGCCAATAAGTCTACAACGTCTTTCATACTAACAAGTGAGCATTCCAGTAGGTAGTGCAGGATGTGAAGGGACCGAAGTTAAGTAAGAAGTTGTAGTTACAGATAATGTAGCGGACCCGCCCCTGCGTTCACCCCGGAAATCAACGAGGTCTTCCTCGGAATCCGGCGGATGTCAGACTTCACTTAAGGCCTGACAACTGAAGGGGTGGTTGGTCCTGGTTTTCTTTGCTTGTAAGAACAGTAGGATATGAGGAATCTTTATTAGCAATAGTAGAAGGAGAATGCGAATTCCACACCAGAGCGGGTGGAGGTAAGATCCAGGTA
>UZAF01020025.1:0-13992 GCA_900617895.1 Haemonchus placei | reverse complement strand
ACGGATTTTTTTACGTGCCATAGATTACGGCTGAATGCCCACAGCATTATCATTAGCACACCTATCTTCCATGAAACGACAACCAATTCACCTTATCCCTCTCCCACTGTACAGANTTGGTCTTGCCCTATGCTCAATCCATTCCAAACTTGACCCGACCTCTCCAGGTGTTCCTTCAGGTAGTATAGAATTTCATGACAGACAGACAGACAGACGCGAGCGCTTTATATATAGTAAGGATAAACGATAAAACTTTGGATGTTGGTCAATTCCGTTCGAAGTATGCACCCCGCTCTCGACTTCCATTCATAACCGTAGTGGCCATTGAATGCGTACGTGCGGTGGACAGCCAATGTAATACAAGTCAGTGATCATGTTTTCTCAGACAAATCTATTTATAATTAACCGGCCAGGGAGGGATAGAGAGCTTGTTTGGCTAGTGCGAAGTTTGATTCTGGACTCGAACCCGAGATCATGTGATAGTGCGCCACTTGCCCTTATGCCACCTCCGTCTTTTTATTCCCATCCCACCACATCTGTACATATTTTTGTAGGCTCTGGGCTTGCTAAAACCGAATCACCATCCCTATCGTGAACCCCCTCATAGCCGTATTTGCTCCGCCCAACGTGAATTCCTGACCTGTTTTTCACTTTCCCAACCGCTTCCGAACCCGATCACCTCTCCCGGTTTTTGGACTCTAATCGAAGGGAATAGCGTTTTCTCAATTGAGCACTGGCTTGAGCAGAACGACCGCATGGTTCGAATACACGTCGTTCACCATGAGAACTGTTTACAAGCTTCTCTAGAACGCCTTAGCTTATATCTTTGCCTATCTTATAAGGGAAGTTCTTTTCATAGGTTCCGTTCTTACTGCTTTGGTTCATGTTTTTCTATTGACTCTGATGATTTTTATCTGTTTTTTCTTGGCCTTCATAATCATTACGACCGTTTCATCACCCTTACGATCGTTATAAGTGTGCATCAATCCCTTCGGCTTCTTCGCGATTGTTCCAATTGTCGTTTTAGGCACGCCAGCATTTATAGCACTGTGTTTTGTCTCCTTGTGTTCGCTTGATCACAGCCGATGAGAGAATGCGGTATCAGGGCGCATCGCACCATTGACTTGTCGCTATCACTTTGCTTATCACAGACATGATTATGATGCACACATGTATATAACTCGCCATGGGTGACGGGTTTTGCTTTTGTTTGTGAAAGCGTTTGACCATTAATAACATTGAACTCTCCTTGACATTGTTAACTTCTGCTTTCCTGGAATCAAAGCAATCAAGTTGGAAGGATTCAGGCTGAAGGTTGGAAACGTCGTGGTTTGTAAAAGTAAGTGATTACAACTGATAAGGATGACAAGGAGCCTAAAAAAGTCACTGCTTGATCAGCTTCCTTTTCAAATTGCAGAGGAACCTTGGCACCACGGTGGGTGATGTGGAATGTGACGGTATTGTGTACCGTAGGTGACCCATTGTAGCTGGCAAGTGCTTCTCAGGCTCTACGTGTTTACAGGGTGACTAGTATTTGTGGCAATCGATGTGGTAACCGTCGTGTAGAGGATGGTTCATGGCAGGAGCTGTTCAACTGGTAAGGGCTGATTACGCAAATAGCGTAAGAAAGAAAGTGAAAGCAGCTGAGAAGGGATGATAAGGGACCTTCAAAGGTATGAGCAACTCATTTCTTGATCATACTGTGTTTACGATGTAGCCTTGACAGGTTATTAGGCACATACAGTGAGAAGGGATGGCAGAGTATGTTAACCAAAAGTGGCAATGCCAGGGTTAAGAGGCTCGATAATTGACGAAAGAGAACGAAATTCGGCGTATCCCTTGAAATTAAATTGCTACCACTTCATGTCGAGGTTAACGAGTCGATAAAAGATAATTAGAATCTCAACCAGTAGTTCATATCAGTAAGCATAATAAGGAGCCGGGCAACTTCTTTGTTAGCGACGTTGTCCCAGTCAACAATTGAATCGTCGCCGGAAGCTCACATTGTTCGAGATTGTTCAAGATGTTCGAGACCATGAGCAGCAGATCAAAATCTAGTAGTCATGAGCGTAAACGTCATCACACGCTGAATACAGTGTACTGCTTAAATTATGCTGAATCACCTCCTTTCAAGCACTGGAATATGTGCATGAACTGCTGTGAAAAGGGGAAACTACAGTTTAGGCAGTCAGATCATTCCGACTTTGTCGCAGGACGTACTGCAAAGTAAGCTAAATGATCTGAGAATTGGAGGTGTAGAACACGATTAAAATGGTTTTCAAACCTTCCTTAAATCGCCCCTTTCATCCCTTGGGTCTCTTTGAAATATGCATTCTCCATTCACGGGGTTCCCCTTGAGAGGGCCTCTGCATGGCTTTGCCTTTGAAGTCACAGTTCACCATGAAAATGGTTTCTGAGATTTCTTCCCAGGATGCACCTATGGCCCTCGAGGATAGCACGTGGGACAATATCGGGTCGAAAATGACTTAATAGGTGTGAGGGCTCCGGAACCGGCTTGACCGACGTACACTCCCTTCAATGGCAATGGCTGCACCATTCACAATGAACCTTTAAATTGCCGACGAATATTGAGTTTATGTAGGAGATACCAACACGGTTATAGACACATAATTTCTTACATTCCCCATCCTTACCACTTTTTGAAGCCTTATCTTTCTTGAAGCCGCTGATTTTCGCTCTTCCTTCGCCATTTTCAAACTATTCCGCATCATAGCCCCCATTATTTGGCTTGAGCTAGGTACCTCAGAATAAGAAGTGTCCCTTTAACTTAAAACACTAGAGTTGTCTGTCTTCATCTGCAGCAGGCTGGCACGTCAAGTTGGGCGTAGGAAAAGAAGCAGGAGGGGAGAAAAACGATCAAACGAAATCTCCTGAGGGGAGCGTTTCATTTTTGCTGTTTATTTTTTCACTGTTTACAAAAATCCAGTTTTACCTTGACGCTTTTATTTGATGACGGGTTTTTTTACGTGCCATAGATTACGGCTGAATGCTCACAGCATTATCATTAGCACACCTATCTTCCATGAAATGACAACCAATTCACCTTATCCCTCTCCCACTGTACAGATTCCTATTTCTTTGCAAATCCAGCTTGTCGTTTCTATGGATACAACACTCGATAAAAACTGACAAAAAAAGTTTCTCTTGGTATACCAGTTGTGTGCAGTAGAGTATTTTCTAGAGCATGGGCAATGGATTCCTACTGAACTCATTCCATTAGCTTTAGGTAGTACATTCATCATTTTTATGTTTTTGAGATGGCTCACAGACTGATTACCCAGAATGTATTATATATAAACTGAGGTGCTCAAAACTCTCGAGAAATGTGCCATATGTAACAGAATCTTTTGGAGAGCAACTGGCTTTTAATTCTATACCTGTTCCTAGAAAAGTGTCTGCTTCTTCCTTTCGTAATCCCCGCCAGTGCATGTACTCTGCAGAAGCGATCCCATGCGATTAATTCTAGGACCGAGAAAACGGTTGACCAGATACACAAAGGTGGAAAAGTAGCAAAACGAAGTCATAGGCAGAAACACGAAGGAAATCGTGCGTTCAATGGAGCAAGCTGCTCATCTTCTGTAGGTTAGTAAGGAGCAGATTCGTGAAGGGAGCAGAGGCCTTTGAATTCTCTTAGATTTGCTTCTTGCATGGGTAATTCAACATTTAACAAACACATGACGCTTTTTCAATACTGCAGGAACGTGGTGCAATCTCAAAGGAGGCCGATGTATGTTCGTCAAAACTCTTTGCTCGTTGACGTGGATAACCTTCCTATATCAGTTTGGAAAATGAGAACTATGGGGTTACCAGAAACATCAGCAATTTCATATGCGACTTCAGAATGGAATACTGTTTGTCTTATAAGTTTTTCGAAGAAGTTTTTCGAAATTTTCCGAAGCCTATTGCTACCTTGTCTCATTGAAGACAGCATTCCGAAGGAAAAATAGCTATGTATCTTGACAGGAATCGTGTTCAGTGGCGGCAATTAGATATTCAAAATCAAAGTCAATTATGTGAGTCATATTGTGGTGAAAGAAGTCGTTTTCAAATAGAAAGAGACGATGAATTGCTAATGGTGGACCATAAAAAGATAAGAAACTAGCTTAGCTCTTCAGTTTCTCTTTTTTCCCTGGAAACACTCTTCAAATGAGAATGTCCTCACCTGGAGAGTGAAGGCAGAAATTCGGACAATTTATTATTCAATTCGAATATCGGACGAATTTCTTTCTCAGGGCTTCTGAACAGTTCACTACTTGTTTTTGTACAAAATTCACATTATTTCTATGACTATCTCGACGTTATGTGATACGGGTTTTGTGAAGCCCCTCATGCACCCCTCTACAAACCTCCCAGATCTCCCAGATATTCATGACTACATCCAGTATTTCAGAAAGGTCGTTCTCGAAGGTGGAAGCGGCTTCTCGCTGATCACGTGCAGGGTGGATGCATATGAGCAGGATGGTTCATCCAAGCGGCTCCTCACACCGCTTGCTACCTGCAATTGTGCTCATTGCTATTTTTATTCTACTAAGCAATTTTTTCAAAAAAAGTCAATCGCGCGTGAATTCGGAAGAGGAGAGAAGGCATCCTTCAGCTTTTACCACCATCATTGTTGTGACACCTACGCATAAAAGACCGGAGAGGCTTGCCGACATGATAAGGTAGTTTCTATATTTTCTGCCCTTGCACTACAACTTCCCAGAATATATTTGGCCACATACTTGTTTTTTATACGAGCACTAATGCCAACCTTCAGTTCATTGTTTTCGATTATCGCAAACCCTTTCGCATGTGCCGCGACTTCACTGGATAGTCGTCGAAGATGGTGAAACGACTGTGCCAGCCGTCAGCCGGATCCTACAACGAAGTGGTGTGCCACACGTTTACTTAGCTACCACCTCATCCGCCGGAATGCCCAGTGCGTGAACATGATCCTCGAAGTTCCGTCGTTGTTATGATGATTTTGCAGAGAGAGGATGGACACATCGCAACGTCGCTCTGCAATATGTGAGAGAAAATTACGATAGGAATCGCAGTGCTGTGTTGTATTTCGCCGATGATGACAACACGTACGACATTCGGCTATTCAACAACTACATACGAAAAGTAACAAGAATAGGAGTATGGGCGGTCGGTTAGTAATCAATCGATCTACGAAACTTTCTCCTAGGCAGTAATCTCTAAACCAACATAATAATTCTTACGCGCTCTCCCAGAGAGTCCGATACGAGAGATGGAGATAATCTTAAGAAACTCAGCGTAAAAAGTGAGACTCTCTGCTGTTAGCCACGTCCCGTTCTACAACTGAATATGAAAAAGTGGATTGTGAGTTCAATTAGTTTTCCAGCACTGAAAAGCGCAGTTTACGAACAAATTGGTTTCTGAGATTTCCCATAGAATGGATTCGAGATCTTTCCTATTCCACGTGTGCCCATGCCAGGCCCAGGAACGTCTTGGAAAGAGCACAATAAGGGGTCAGACAGTGTATGATGTAGGTGCCACACCCTTAGCGGACGAGTTTCAACGGTGTTGTAGAGGGTCCACTATCTCGAGTGACTCCCATAAGGGAAGTTCTAACAACTTGTCATGATCCATGGTGATAGTGGAGGGCAGTTTCAGACAATTTCACTTGTTGTGATCAGCTTTATGCGTAATTGTGACAACTGAAATCTCATCCGAATATCACTTCCATGCCCATTCCGTGATTGCAACTTGTACAATCCCTATTTTCACTACTTTTGGGAAGTCTTCTAGGCAGCTTCATTCGCTCTCTTCGCACTACTCTACATCAACACGCCTTCTTTTCAACTTAAAATAGGTATCTCGAAATTATCATGAACTGTGCCTTTAACATATCCTCTTCTAGTGTTCACCCTTCCATAGTATTGATCATCGTCTACGGCACAATACAATCGGAAATTGCAATGGTCTTCTCATTCTCAATCAGTTTCAGGGCTAGTGGGCGGAGCTTGGGTAGAAGCACCACACGTTTCATCCGGTGGGAAAGTGATCGCTTGGGATGTAATGTTCGCCCCTGGTCGACCGTTCGCCACTGATATGGCTGGATTTGCAATCAACATCAGGGAACTGTTTAGAGCTCGAAAGTATATACTTCTTTTTCCGAGCGGAGCAAACGTATATATGCTGACTACTTGGTAATTTCAGTGCCTCGTTCAACCTGAGCTGCGCAAAGACCTACAAACAAGGCCCTGAATCGTGCTTCCTCTCACAGTTTGGATTTAAGAAGGAAGACCTCGAGCCATTTGGTTATAACGATTATCCAAAGGAGATTCTCGTATGGCACACAAGAACTTCCAGGTCAAAAACAAAAGGGCCGAAACGTGGTTATGCCATAGAATCAAATAATTGAATGATATCATATGAAACTATACGGCTACAAATATTAATAGACTTTAAGCTATTGTTGTTTTGCTGATGAGAAAGTACTGCTCAATGTTCACGTGCCATTGTTTCCATTCTTGCTCAACTCGAGAAGCTTGTTGTCTTGTATAGATTTGTTTATTTTATTCATGGAGTGTAGTAATAATAGTAATAATGTCTTGTATAGATTTGTTTATTTTGCTCATGGAGAGTAGTAATAAAAGTAATAAACAGAAGGAGAAATTGATCTTCGCATTGCCATATACTCTAGCCTAATTGAAAATAGCACAAAAGAAAGCAAACGGAACATTAAGTGTTAGAAGCACAAAACGATGGTAAAAGGGAGGTTTCACCGATTCTGTAAAATTGGACATTCTTTCCCCACAGTAGCATGGGAGGTTGCACTCATTCTTAGTTGCACGACACCTGAGAATATATGTACGTATTCCATACGCTTTCTAACACAGGGCTATGCCAACAGGAAAGAAGCTAAGATGAAAAAAACAGTATTAAAACAGCAAAACACTATTCGCGAAAGATTCGCCGAGCTGGAAACTGTAGATGAAGGCGACAATAGATTTGAAGTGATTAGATAACTTTTCCTTATTCTATAATAAGGTACTGCTTCTATCAGATAAATGCCACTGTATTAAAATGTGGTGATGGCATAAAAACTTTACGCAGCCATGCCCTGCCTTCAAGAGTTCCGTAAAAAAGGCTGGCAAAAACGCACGAAAAGTTCTATGAGAGGCCATAAGGGGTTCAATATTCGCACATCATGTTACTTTTGACAATGGTTTCTCGTGCGGTGTTTCCTATCTGTCCCCAACGATACCATTACTACCACCACTTGCCTAGCAAACGGTGGTGATCCAGGAATTGGCTGTTCCAGATGCTCTCAAGCTCGAGTTTTCGCTGATGACCTGACGAATGCACGCCTCCTGTTCAAATGTTCTTAACGGCACAGTTCACGATAATTTTGGATAATCCAGATTATGATGAAAAATGGAGGACAAGATCGGAAATGGTACGATGAAGGGAAAAAACTGCGTGAATCGGTATCTCCAAAGTGAAAAAAGGCTTCGAAAAACCGTAAAAAAGGGGCTGGACGAGAATGAGACCAGAGAAACGAAGAAGAGTGGGGAGTTCGGACGAGCTATACAATGTGTCTCACTGCGTACGTGTGGGTCCTGGTGCGAATAACAGACTATGGTATGCAAAAATTCATTTATTTATAAGCATGAGTAAACAAAAACCCCTCGTAACAGCAAAAGTTGCTCACCTTTTTCAGCCTCAAGGAGTAGGAAATTAAATAAGGGATCACAGCAGTAAGAAGAATGACAGAAGAGAAAAGTGGGAGAAAAACATAGCCTCATCACTCAGCGATCAGCTGATTGTGTGTGGGTCCTAGAACGAATAGTTGCAGCTTGTATTGTCTCGACACTCGTCTAACGTGACATCGATCGAGGGGCGTTAAAGCCAATTACGGCAGCAACAGGGCTTCCACTACGTCCTAAGCGCCGAGATTGTGGGAGCGAGAGGGTCCCTTCTACCACCCATGGGGGGCAGTGAGTATTCCTAAAGGAAGAACTCAGTAACCTTCTTATCGTGAACCGTGCCTTTAATACTAAATCTACGAAGTTTTGCGTGATGGACATTCCAGAGTGACGCCTCCAGTTTTACTTCTGCAAATGGGATGAATTGTATTTGTTGCAAACAAACCTTGCCAAGAGAAACTGGCGAAGGAACGGTAACATAGCAAAGCATTTTTAGAGACCTATTATCGTAGCCGATCGAATGGTTTAATTCCATCTTATGAAGATTTATTTGATATCTATGATAGTTCCTCAGCATTCGGAACCAAGGGATGGAAAAGGCAAAGGTCATAAGAAGTGGGCAGGGTTATCTTGCAGCTAATCACCCCTGTCAGAATGGTCTTCATAGAACTGATAACGTCAAGAAAAATTCGTCAAGGTGCTGCTCAACTTCTCGAAACTCAAGACGAGTGGTTGTGTTTTCAGGTTTCAAAATAGCAGACTCAGCATATTGGACGAACGTCGTGTTGACACTGAAGATCTGCGAAGTTAAAAAAAGTACACCACATTGCATAATGTACTATGATGTTGAGTTGAACCAGGAAGCGCAGCAGAAAAAGACAAATCCCATAGATGTGGAAGATTTAGGTGGGATGGGCAGGGTTTCATCCACATAAAGAAGATTAGACATTTGCGATAAGAGCGCTAGTTCATATGCTTGAAACTGATTTTTGAGAAAATGTGAGGGAGCTTTCGCTAAAGATACTGCATACTATCTTCATTCACAAACGAGAGCTCTTCTCATTTTTTCAAGAACCTATTCAAACCACTTAGTCTCTTCTTGTTCAATTGACGGAGGATAAGTAAAAAACCGAAGCAGCCTGGCAAAAGTGGCTGAACTTCAAGATTCAGGAAGTACAGGTGATCTAGATGACTCCTAGCTTCAAACACTTCGAAGGTAAAGTTTACGATAATTTGGGGTATCTATAATAGATATCGACGGATATTGATGGAAGAAAATGCCAAAATCGGGTATTCAAAGGAAAGTATAAAGCTTTAAGAAAGTAATAAAAACAGCCGTTGGGCGAGAATGTGACGACAAAAGTTGCTTGGAAGAGGCAATTTCGACGAACTGTCCAAATGTGAGTGCCATTGCGCACACATGGCTACAGCAAACTACTGCGTGATAAGTGTGTATCTCGGTTAAAATGGCGCGATCTCCACACCCCCTAAAACGCCGTAAGAACTCGTCCGTCTTCGGACGTGCACGTCAGCAAAGCGGATTCGGGCCCTTAATTATACCCTACCTAAGCCGCTTTTCAACGCGACAGCTTCCCTCGTGCTATGCTTTGGGGTCACAAGTTCATCCCAGGGAGAAATAAGTGAAGCCATCTTTATGTCTGTTTCTTTAATCAGATGAGCCGTCAGCAAGAGTAGGAGGTATGTAGAAGGGCGGGGAGCTTTTTCTTGAAGTAATTTTCATAGCGATGAATGACACTTCTCTTGACAGACAGACACATAAGTCATGTGCCCTTTTGCGTTTGACTGAATCATGTTCAATAAAGAGAAAAACGAAAATTGTGCCTATGACAATGTTTAGTCTAGGAATGCTGTCAGAGTCTTTAGTCATTATATCAGACTTCGAATACCTCTTGGTGGCCGAAGGAGCAATTTTATCGATTCTTGCTTTTATAGTTCATTCCTTCCTTACCGATTATTATTGCTCGAGAAACAGCAGCTTCACGCCCAGTTCAGGCTGTTGGATGCCCAAGAATTAGCTGATGATATTCCTAGAAACGTTACAAAGGATACTTTTTCGGTCGTGAAAATTTCAGGGTCAGGGTTAATGATAATTGAGTGAACAAAAATGATGTAAACAATATTGAATTTGAATTGGGGTGGTACTTCAGCAAGTTTTTATGGGAAGACAATGGAGGTCATCTTCTCTTTCCAAATCAAACCAAACCAAATCTCCAAGATCCGAGTACAGGTCCTCGCATTAGAGTTCGTATTCAGAAGGCTCCAGTAATAGTACGACTTGACCATATTTAAAGAATTTTAAGGTCTCCTCTGAAATTACAACCTTCTCATAATTATCTATGTCATTCTATGCTTGGACTTTATTGGTTCATTGGTTTCTTCAGCTGGGTTTTTCAGTGAGAATATGAATTTCTAGACGAAATTCAAATCCTTCCGATACGAGATTACAAAAAACATTATTCAGTATCCTTATCATCTTGTAATATGTTTCATGTGTAGTCACAATGCCATGCGGATTGTTTTATGCAAAATTTGCCATAATTACCCATTGCTGCACGGTCACTTTCGTACACGACGCTTTTTCCTGTTCATCTACTACTTATATTGGAGTGGTCTTAAAATGTAGGCTTTTCGTATTAAATCGTGGATTATTCATTATCGATGGGAGTGAAATCGTCCCATGATAAGAAAATGGCATTATTGATCCAATCCGGAAATGACGTGTTCATTGCTGTGTTGAGCTGTTTCCTTCCCAGTTCACCCTGGTCGAAACTCGACTGAAACGTGAATTTGTCTGCTTATCATTTCGATTATCGAGCCAGTGACGTTGTGCCAGTTAACGTTTCTCCTTCTGGCTTGCTATATCTCTGTCGATCAATGTGGCTTAATCATTCACTTTCCATCAAAAGATGTGACTCATCCTGAAGCTTTGAAACGACTTCCTTTTCGCGTCTGTGTTCAATATTGATCCTTCGGTTTAATATTTCTGTGTTTTTGTTTTTTCTCCAGCCCCATGCATTCTCATCTCCGGGTTCACGTACCCATCATATTTGAATCGTCTTTTACTATCCTACTTATATAATCCGCTGTGTGTGTGTGTGTGTGTGTATGTGTGTGTATGTGTGTGTGTGTGTGTGTGACGGAAACTCATACTTCCGTCCCACTGAACCAAAGGCGTCCAAATTTCGCAGGAGTACAGGAGACAGGACGGGAATGTCTATGATTGGTGGCAGGAACGCACACCGAGTTTGCGCGAAATAAAAGTTTGAACCGAAATTAATAAGAGCACGGGAACACTTATGGTATGTTACATGGCCAGAATTCACCCACGAGGGCAGGGCGGAACTTCTACGAAACATGGTAATTTGGCCTTGGCGCTCAAATTTGGCAGCAGTTCGGGAGACAGGGTGGGAATGCTCATGGTAGGTGACATGACTAGACCACGCCTACAAGTGGCGGAGTGTGCGTAGAATGAGCGTTATCTCAGTGTATTTGCGCTGCCAAGTTGAAAAAAGAGATGAATGAAGCAATTCATTTAAACTCACATGATTTGAGCGAAACTGAGGCGCTCACGAATGTGTCGGGTGTGTATGTGCGTATGTTTGAAGGAAAATTTTTACCTCCTGTTCTGTTGTACCAAACGCTCCAAATTTGGAGAAGACGTAGGCGACAAGCCATTTTTACAAGGGGTGCCAGGCTAGCGCCGGGCAATCCGATGGGTGAAATCACAGTTGTAGGTTTTCGCACCTGGAGCCATTTTTGACGGTACGAAATTCCAGTACGGGCGCTCGGCTCTTGCGATGAGTTTGCGGTGAAATAAGATGCAGTGGACGCAGAAATTCTCAGACACCATATTCCCTTTCACGGTATGTATAATTCACTTCGAATGCCAAGATTCATACCCGTCACAAATACGATGCATTGAGAAGAGACCATGGCAATGACAAGAGGCAGATCCGCTTACTCTAGCCCGGCTTCAAAGTCGGATTGTCTGTACTGGAACTTCATTTTCGTTTCTACATTGCTCACCTACTGTGGTGAAAAATGGATATTTACTAGGTGCCAGTATGAGTGCGTAATTGTGGGCGAGTTCCGTTGTTCTTAACTTATCATTCAATTTGGGTCCTGTTAGGTTTGGGGGCATCACCATTTCGAAAGCGTATTGCAGGGAAGGAAAGGGGATCGGAGCACGCGTCAGACTCACGCCGTGACCTGTCGACCCACACCCGTCCAGTTTTCGCTATATTCCGTTTGCCTTTTTCTTTTTTGTGCTTTATCTTGAAGTTCTCATTTTTTCACTGCATAAGAACTTGCAGTGCATCATTTCATTTCGTGTTATGTCTTTCTCTTTTGTTCGCGCAAAATTTTGTGAGTGATGTCGCTTTCGCTCAGTGAATTCCTTTTCTTCTGTCTATCAGACTCTACTACTGTTGTTTATCAGTTGTTACTTATTTATGAAACATTTACTTATGATCTGCCAGTATGTCTTTCAAATTGTAGTGGCGGCATAAAACTTCAACATTAGTCCAATAAGTAAACAAATAGATAAGTCTCATATGCTCACAGCTATTCATCTAGGTTTTCTCCTAACCGTTTACTTACACATATGTGAGGCTCTGAGAAAATCAAACATTCTCTTCTCGAACTATCACAGAGCTGGCGCGTCATAGAACGCATGAATAAATAAATAAAAAAATAAATAAATGACTCATCAGCAGGACAGTTGATGTCGATCGTTGTCTTTTTCTGGGAATATTTCCACAAAGGATGTTGTACCTCAAAGTCATCCTAATTGTCCTAACCGCCTAACAACCCTCGCTGATTAACAACTTGACCAATTTCGCCTCTTTGTGTTTTCATTCATGTGCAGTCCCTCTCTCTCTTTTTCGCCTTCAGCTTCCTCAATCCATGCCACCAGATAGTGATCACATGTTCTTTTTAAGGAATAATGCAACAACAAAACCGATGACACTTAAGCAAATATGGTTGTAGTATAGTCTTGAATATCTTCCCGTAAGCCATTATTCATGGTGAAGGTGGTGCATCGGCAAAGGGCGCACTATTTCACTCGCATGGTCACGGGTTCAAATCCCGGAACGATTTCCGCCTAGACCAAGCAGGCCTCCTATCCCTACGAGGCCGGTTAATCGATACCCGTCTCGTCTGGGTGGATAAAAGCACTGACTGGTACAGGACATTGTATAGGCCACACACGCATACAATACGCCCCTACGATTCTGAATGGAAGTCGAATGCGAAAGCGCATCCATGAGACGGAATAACGCCCAGAGGCTCTTTTTCCTTATTAGGGCTTTGTTTCTTATCATCTGCAGGAGAATCAGCTTGGAGGCTGTACAACTAAGTCATTTTTTTCCTGCAGACTGAATATACGATTTTCTTACCCTTCTCCTTCAACCTAGCGTCAATCCGGCGCAGTGTCAGAATTCACTATACTTGTTCACTTTAGCCGTTTAGCTCGAACAGCGGCACCTATGCCACTACATTAGTTTCCTGGCCTACCTTCTTGATCACGTCCCTCCATCTTTTATTTAGGACTTCTCGTGGTCGCATCCCTCAGGCCTCGGTTTCAATTCTTCTCTACTTAGAGGATCGATCTGGTCTTACCCGCAGCACGCGCCCCCAACATCGCAGAAATTTCGATCTCAGCTTCAGTCGAATAGGAACTCAGTGCAAGGCTGTCCTGCCATCCTCGTTTCTAACCCGATCCGACCGGGTCCAACCGCGAGCCCATCTTTCAAAATCCTCATTTCTGCAACGTGAGGTCACTTTTTATGAGCCGCCTTCTTGCCTACTGACCAGCACTACCTGCTGTAGAGCACCGTGGTCTCACCAACGCTCTTTGAACCTTCCCTCGTGCTGATTAGAGCACTATTAATCCAAGAAGATACCACTGGATTCTCTCCACTTTATCCATGCCGCGTTTGTTTGAGCGTTTACTTCCTGTTTCACACCGGCATCTTTTACTCTTTAGACGAATTTTTCGTAGCAGCCTGCAATTTGCTCTGCGCAGTCCTCTGATTGTGAGCTGAACACTCATTCTTCTCTGTCAAGGCTAGTGCTGCGGAGCCAATACCAACAGGGGTATTTAGATCACTCGCCATGGTAAAATGGTCTCCGCAATTTCTACGGCCACACCATTTCATTTGATGTATTCTTTATTGTAGTAGAGCTTGATACCTTCCTCAATTTCTGTGACACTTGCTCCTTTGCTCCTGTTCTGCCATCATCGTTTCTAACCCGATCCGACCGGGTCCAACCGCGAGCCCATCTTTCA
>UZAF01020022.1:0-20377 GCA_900617895.1 Haemonchus placei | reverse complement strand
TCCGAGACGTTCGATGTCCACTTCGATCACTGCCCATGGGTCTGACGTCTGAAAGCAATCTATTCGTTTCCGAGCGCTACTAAAGAGTTTTTTACTGACGGCTTAGCTATTAGCTGAGACATTAGCCGACTCGCGCTTTATGACCTCTATGGATCCCCCGCGCGGAGAGACTTAGACCCGTTGACACGCTCATCACTGACTTCATTATTCATAGGATGCTCTTCTCAACATAACTGCGCAGATGAGCCGCCATTCTGATCCTCAGAGGAAAAGAAATCTGACCTGGAGAAGCCATTGGCAGAA
Organism: Haemonchus placei; assembly: GCA_900617895.1. Classification (NCBI taxonomy): domain Eukaryota; kingdom Metazoa; phylum Nematoda; class Chromadorea; order Rhabditida; family Trichostrongylidae; genus Haemonchus; species Haemonchus placei. The sequence continues at coordinate 20,074 of UZAF01020022.1, read as the reverse complement.
AGTGATTTTGGAACGAGGTGAAGGATAGGTGGACAGGGCGACGACTCCATCGCCCTCAACGTCGATCACTCCACAGGAACTGTCAGTAAATGAGGCTTGCTTGGCGAGTTGTTCACATCTAAATTTGTCAAATAGGCTTTTATATAAAAAGAAAGGTAAAGATAGAGACGTTCAAGGGACAGACCTTGAGCCGGAGAATCCGTACGCGCATTTGCAAGTGCAATCATCTTGAACGGTCCCGCTGTGTTGGCATTCGATGGTACATTTCTCTGGAAGGAATAATCTTTGACGGCGGCGAAGGCGATGGGTCCATTATCACGCGCATTCCCACACATCACTTCAGCTGCGAGCGATTCGGCCCAGATAATTGGCAGATATGCAATCGCTTGCTGCCAGATCGCAAGTACCCCCAACTAGTATAGATGAGGTTCGGCATATCCGGCCCAGTACTCAATCCTAAACGCCATCGTAATTGCCGTGGCCAGATCGCTGCCGGTAAACGGCAGTGCTGGGAGTCGATATATGTCGTTGGAGCCCCATCCATCTTCCAGCAAAGGCAAGCCCGGCTTGACAGTGATGGACGATGGATACATGAGACATGACCCACACCTGTTCAAGTCTTTCCCCCACATGGAACGTGTACCTTATCTAAAGCGCAATGAAATCGGAGAGGCAATGTAACGATGGCATTGCGTGAATCATAATCGCCCTACACGACTGGTCTAATAAAGGGTTTCACCATAGGATGACCCAAGCTGAGGAGTCCGGACCTCCCGTTGGCCTTCCCATACGCACAGAGGTCTTCCATATCATCATCAAAGGTGTTGTTCAAACAACGGTGACCTCTGGCCGTCTGGGATTATTCTGAGGATCGCTCAGTTTTGTTGGTTAGAAGCTAAAAATACCCCGTTCGAAAGTCTGTCTACCATTTCTTGAGCTTTCGTTTCTTTCCTTTTAGAGAAGGGTGTGGGTGATTGATGGAATGACGTCGTCCCAGCTCAGTTAGTCCTCTGTCAGCGGTGGCTCGGCCCAACCACTTGAGTATACTTGACCCATGTGGAAGTGGCGGCTTCCTGTGGTGACTCAGGTGTGCTCTCCACAAAAAGAGAGCAGCGAGTTGAGGAGAGAAAGACAGAGGCGTTCGGATTGACGGATGCAGGCCAAAACGAAGACTCTGCCAAACCCTCTGCCCTTCTATTTGCTAATTAATGGATCTAGGGGACGGTAGACGATCATAGGTCAATATCTTAAATTTCAGTTGTGCAAGAGACAGATGCTCGAAGAAATGCACCATACCCATGGTTTGGACAGTTTTTCAAATATCTAAGAATATACTGAGAAAGTGTGACTAACCAGTGCAGTTGTAGTGCAGGTTGAGATGACGAGCGATGTGACTTCTTGGTTTGTCGATGGAGAGAACTCGTCCGATGATTTCGTAACAAAAGTCGTCCTGAACTCAAAAAGGCATTGGCTGTTGGTTGTTCAGGGCCAAATTTCCGCTGAGACCTAAGAAGCATCGGGTCGTGTGCTCGTCTACGGCTGACCTCTACCCGAACTAATCCAGTCCCGGGGTGGCTAATCATTTGTAACAACTTGCAATTAGGGTTGGCTACTAGACATAAGTCCCTCACACATATCCGGTAGAAAAAATTTGTGTCAAAAGGGTCTAATTTCAAGAAACTCACGGAAATGCATTTCGGATTGAGATGAACTGTTCGATTAGATTCTTGCCATGAGCAGTGCCTGCAATTTTTTTTGTTTCAAGAAGAAAAGTTTAGGAAACCATGTTGATTATGGGTAAGACATGGGAAGCTTCTCGGGAAGGTGTATAATATTAGTGTCAAATTGATGGGGGAAGGCGAAATAAGGTTGGAGAGATGTCAATGTTTGCTCAGGTTATTCCTACAACTGATCATGTGCGGCTCGATTGTGAAGACTTCCCTTATTAGAGGTTTTTCTTTGAAATTGGTGGTAATCTCTACGTTGCGCCCTCAAGTGCGTGGGATAGAACTTAACCCTTCCGCTCCTCGGAGCATATCCCCAGTTTTCATTCAATCCATTCGTGGAATAACATAGACAAAGGAGTTGCTCATTGACAAGGGATGACCTGAGATGTCCCAAGAGGCCTGTTTGGAAGCGAACTCACGACTTTGAATCCATACAAAATAAAATCACTGGAAAAACGCTACAGTTTTAGGCTCTCAGTAGTATTTGGAGTACTGGTTAAGCTACAGGATCCGATTAATCGAAAAGAAGAGCTTATCCATCCGCCTGATAAAGAAATCTCAATCGAAATGGGGCGGAAGAGCCGCAAGCAGTAAGTATGTCTCATAGAGCAGAACGCTGAACGGCCAAAATCAGAAGAGGGTCTACAGCGGGCCACAATGAGTCGGTAAAAAAATATCGATGAACCTCAAAAGGATACATTTTGGGCAACTAAAAACATTGTAAGAGAAAAGGAAAAGGGCTTTTTGAGAAACGATGGCCCCAAAACGATGAAGTTATAAATATCGGTGATCAGAAGGTGAAGAAGAGACGAAAGAATTGTTTACCCTGATTGGACAAAGTTGACGAAGGCGTCATGATCGTCTGTTTGCCTGAAGAAGAGGCAGGTCTCATCCATAAGCGCTTCCATCGATCGCTCAATACATTCGTTTACCTCGTTATCTGAAAGGACGTTACCGTAGCCATTTCAGCCATGGACAATACTAGTTCATATGATTTGGAGAAGTTTCCGCCCGCTCTGAAGCCTACTCCTCACCCACAATTCAAGCTATAACAACCCCCATGCACCTAAACCTTATTTCCTCTCTACATAGCCATCAGGGACTGCCCACCTTCGCCTTAAAAATGAAGCCTAACGGAGAGAAGTTTCCGCCCGCTCTGAAGCCTACTCCTCATCCACTATTCAAGTTATAGCAACCCACATGCACCTAAACCTTATTTCCTTTCTGCATGGCCATCAGGGACTGCCCACCTTCGCCTTAAAAATGGAGCCTAACGGAAGTATATTGGCTTTGGAAGGCGCATTTCCGTGCGAGTTTATCGAATAAGAGGACCCCTAGTATTCCGATTTGTAGAGGAGACCTATTCCCTTGGGACCTATAGGCACTCATCACGCCAACGTGTAGGAATTGCCGTGACTAGGGCGAAGGCGATTTGGCAAATTGCATGCGCAAGGTCACTCCAGAAACAATGCGCTTTCCTTCAGTAGAAGAATGCGTAGGCAGACAGGTCCAACAATGGAGGTGTTCTAATAGGGACCATTAGCAAAAAACACAAAAAATTCCCCGTAAAACGGCTCATTCACATAATATTCCCATATGGCATCCAAAAAAACGATATGGAGGTTGTCAAGGTGAAAAGTGATACTACAAGGAAACGACTGCTCCAGGAATATTACCATTCCAAGTATAATTTTCTAGTCCTCTAGAAAAACATGACGCAGAGGTCCTAATGTACAACCGAACGATTGCTTGACTTACCGTTATCATCGTGAAACTGATAATTGATAACGTTAGCGAAGGTGTAATGCGCCTAAATGGGGAGAATGAGCACGATCTTAGGTATCAGGCATAAAGAGCTCAATTATTCAAGTACTTACAAAAAGTAGTAATAAAATGGACCGCATGATGTAGAGGTGCAGAGTGGATAGGTTGCAGTAGCGGGCAACCTCCTCGGGTAACGAGCCTGGTTGCGCGATGGGCGGGGTCAAGCTGAAATTGGGCGGAGTCTCGTGAGAGTGTACGGGGAGGAGAGGACATCTTGAAATGACCCCCGAAGAATTGAGTTAAATGAGGCGGACACGGAGAGCGTATTCGCGGTTTTTGTCGAAGATAGTGAGTAACGCAGCGAAATTTCCAGATGACCAACTCAGATAAAAGAGGATAAATGGCGATTTTGCTGTTCGAAAGGACAGAACTCGCCGATAACGATGAGTTGGAAACGAAGGAGCTGAACAGCAGTTGTAGGCAAAAGTCGGGAACTCGATGTGGTGTTGTAGTAGTAGTAGTAGAACAGTGAGAAGAAATGTGAGAGGATGGACATGCAGCTAAGCAAATGTTTGGTTGACCTCGTGAGGGAGAAATCACAAAAGGCTACCAATGAGGCTAGCAATATGCATCGGCAAACAGTAGACCGGGAGGAGAAGCTTCGATGAGGCTCCGGGAATCGGGTTACCATCCTCACCAAACCCTACCACATTTGATCATCCGGACACGCAGATGTTCACCGGAATGGATCAACCACGTGCATGTGGTTTTGAATCTGTTCGACTGCCATGAAATCACTCGGACCATAAACCTCCGGTGAAACCGTGAACAGTAGCCTCCTGGTCTTCATGTATGTATCGTTAATGCAGATAATCTGCCCACAATAGGCCGCTGGAATTCGGAATAAGCATTTTTTGGGAGTTCGCTCGAAAAAGAAGTCCCTGTCCCATATATTAGTCAACTCATACTGCAACCGTTTGTACTTGAAATCAGTGAACCCCATGAAGGTGTCTATTGTTGGAGAGGAGGACGTGACCGTCTGTGCTGATTTCCGATAGCATCAATTATTCATCCATATGCGCATGAAATCGAGTGCCACCAAAGACGGCCGAAAGTGGCCGTCAGGCGTTGCCGTTGTGGCCCTGGGAATCGACAATTCGCATGGAATCGTCATGCAATAGAAGGCAAACCTCAGTCACCAAATAGTTCCAGAAGCTCATCATTAATGGGAAGGCCTACATATCCAATGCAGTGGTAACGACGCTCTTATGTAAAGTTTTCGTTCCCAAAGACAGATTTTTTTGGTTTTGCAGGTTCACAAGGGGTCTACTCAACTACTGTCGTCACGATTGATCGTCTGAAAGTCATCCCTGACCAATACGATAGGTGTTGGTCTCACCATGTACCATTGTCCTTCCAAGTTGATCAATAAAGTCAGGAAATCTTACACTCTACTCCTCATCCAGAAAATTCAAAATTCATCTGGTCAACACCGTAAACTACGGAAAGCTTGTTTTAGAGAACACGCGAAATTCTAGAGATCATGGATGTCCTGCTTAAAGTCGGGCCCGATAGGAGGAAGGCGTCGATTCACAGGTCGACTAGGAGACGAATGGCACCCTGCCGTTAATGTTCCTTTACCCACTAAAATTATGTCTAACTATCTGGTAGATTTAACTCCTGAACTGAATCAACATCATAGGATAGAATTACAGGATTTTTTCATCAAGACGGACAGATGGACATGGACGTGGACGTTCAATATAGGATTCTTCCCATGAATTCGCATCGGGTTTCCAATATGAGCGGAGGGCGTAGTATGTTTTGCACTTACATGCATCGCTGATTCCATTCACTTTGCTGTCCAGCCAACTAATACTCTACTCCTATTCGGTTGGTCCAATTTGTTTCTGGTGGAAGCTTGGGGATAAGAAGACTGGCGAGGTGCCAGACAGCCGCGACTTTGTTTTAATTAGCTTTTAGCTGCCTGAGGATTTCTTATGTATCAACACCTATCCTAAAATGGTTATACTTGGCGCATTCGTCAGTCTCCAAAGAATTGGGCAAAACCGATCACTTCGGAACTTTTTCTTACTACCATGTTTTCCTAGCGCATAGATTTTATTTAGTACTGGACACCTCCTGGTACGAATGCTCTGTCATGCCATCGAATTTCCAGAGTTATTTCTCCCAGACATCCATATCAGTCCGTAACTTAGTTGTCCTCAATAGCGACGACTAGCAGCCATCCTTACGAAAGACTTTCCTGCTCCCCGCAAATCCGCTGTCTTCGTACAACCCTCAACAACTGCTCGAAATATTGTCCACAGAATTCATTTTCTTTTGCGTTCAGTCAATTTTGTAGACTATAAAATTGAGTGGTTGGTGGAGATGATGTAAAGGCAAGTAGCACACTTCACACACGCATGGTCACAGGTTCGAATTCCACAGCGGTACAAGCCTAGGCCAACTAGGCCTTCCATCCCTCCGGAGTTGGTTAATTGTTACCAGACCGTCTGGGAGGATAAAAGCACTGGTTTGTACAACGAACGCCACTACAGTTCTGAATGGAAGACGAATACGGTGGCGCATACCTCAGACGTTGGGCGTCCTACCTGTTTACAGACCACTGTTGTCCAGGTGTAAGAGCTTCCTCGCCTTGGATCCATGGACGGTTGTATGTCCATAGTGCTGCCTTTAAGAGCAGAAGCTGTAAGCCTGGATAGCAAACTTTTTACTATTACCAACATTTCAATGGTGCCTCAAATGCCACATAGCAGACATGACGATATTTCGCCTCAAACGCCACATAGCAGACATGACGATATTTCAAGTAAGTGCAGCCCATAGCTGGGAAATGGTGCTCCATTTTTCCTAGTCTGTGTTTTCCTCTGTTGATGTTCTTGTGAAAGAACCATTCTTTATCTCTGTCCCGATTCTGTTCAAGACGGACCGTTTTTTACATGTGACAGCTGAGAGCGTTTTACTGTCACTTTTTTGGCGAAATGTCTGGGAAAGTTGATAGGGCAACCGATTGTTCATTCTGCAGACTTTCCCAATGTGTTGGAAATGTTGACGGATAGCCGAACTCGGGTTTTTAGACTATTTCTCCACAGCAACTTTTCAAATTTCCCCCTTCAGCGCTTGCAACTGAGCTGGCTTTTCACGAGAATGCTTCTCTCGAAATGAAAGTCCCCGGGACGAAACCATACCAATCTTGGAACCATGACCTGCACTTATCAGTGGTTACTTATAGGCCGAATATTTATTTCAACTGGATGTAGTCTAGGTCGGATCTGCTTCTTTGGCCTGAAGTTAGTGAAATGCCCTCTAAGGTCTCTTCAATTATTGGCCGGAAGATAGCCAACTCCCTGTCTTCCGCGACTTGCCCCTTTTGAATGTTCTTTCTCTAGAAAGCAGGGATTGAAAGAGGGAGCAGGGACTTGAAAGGGACATACGCAGTGCTCACAAAGTGTTTCGAGGAGAAGCTGAAGGTTCGAGAAGACGAACAACTTGAGATTTAAAGCTTCCCTACCCTACATGTTCCAAAAGTCGCGAAAACTCATTCAACAGTAAATAACAGGGGAGAAGGAGGGGGTGGTGGGATTTTCGATGCCTCCTATCACGTTCATAACCACGCGCTCGATTACCTTAAAGATGATAACTTCGAGAGCTCCAGGCATCTGATTCACTCCCCATCAACCCTGTAAATTGGGTAAAGATTTTGAATCGTTTATAAGCTTACTCTGAGTGTTGGGCCACATATATATGTATGTGAAACTACGTTCAAATTTCAGACAATTCTTGGAATTGTCCTTATTCCGATATTCCGATTCCCATCTGGGAAATGTCTGATCTCCCTTTGGCTTTTACACATATACCAGTATTGTTTACAATTACCCAAGTTGTCTTTCTTAATTTTCTGAACATCATTAGCCGTATTGAGTGTAGCCTCAGCTGAATGAAGTTGTCAGTAGCGTATTGAGTAGGAATTAAGTTGGGTCTAGTGTGAAATGCCCTATTACTAATTCCCCAGTTCCTCTGCCGAGTCTTTCCTTTTCGTTTCCTGTGTCTCGACACACCGTAAGGAATACAGAACAGTAGATTCGGCCGCTTGGTAGGGTAAGACCCCCTCAAAACTTACCCTATCTTATACCCATGGATTAATGGTGATAACAATGACTCAATGAAAATATTGGAGGCTAGAAAACTTCAAAAATAGCTTCATTTTCGGAATGACCTTGAACAACTGCCTAGGGCTGCATTTTCATTCAAGAAATCGTGACATGATAGACGTTAGTCACCTCCAAGTATTTCCCAATGGAATAGGCAGGGCAGCTCCCACACTGCCCTCGCGCAAATCCCCCATGTAATATTATCTCAGTGAGAGAATCGAGTTCCCTGCTTTTAAAAAAACATTTTGGCATTGCGTGGTTACTTCGACATCGAATTCGAAGCGGCTATTACTCTGCTGATGCTGTCATCCCTCTTGAAAAAGGGNAAATAGTCTTGGAATGGGTGTTACTGATTCTGGGGACTGCTTTTTATCACTGTTTACTAGAACTTCTTCAGAAATATAGGGAGTAGACAAAGCAACAGAGAAAGCTTTAGGTTATGACATGAAGTTTTGGTTTCTTAACGCTTTTACATCGCCGCAGTACGCGATCCGGAGGTCTCACAAGGATGGCGATTTCTGGGTAAAACTTTGGCCTCGGACTGGAATAGTATTCAGCTAAGTTTTACCATCAGCAACAGAGCTTTTCTTCTTTCAATGGCCACGGCCAGCTAGTCCACTTGCCATACCAAGGCTCACTTTAGGCATGGTAGCTCACTTTCATTCATGAAGTCTTAGCAGGGATCGCACGTACGAGGAGGGTTGCTTCTCCCGGAAAACAACCTTCCACCACTCGGGAAACACTTTCTCTGATTCGATACAAAGCACTGTACAAAGCCCTTGAGAAGAAGTGAAAAAAAGGAGTTTGCAGCGTAATTCTTGTAGGATCTTCGAATAGGAGAATAGAGGATGGTCAAAGATCTCCCCTATTCTGTTCTCCAGGAACCATTCCGATTTACGGTTTCCGGTGGGTAACATTGAGCACTGCATGCAACCAAGCGAAATGCCATTAAAGTGCTCTTTACTGCTCGCTCCATGGTTTTGTGTGCTAACTGGCTACGACAGCTTGCTAATAAACGAGGTTCCTAGTTTCGAGGTCACCATCCCACCCGAAAATTCGAGGCTGCCAACAGTTACTGTTTGCTGTGGTAGTTCTCTTCCCATAAGGTGGAAATGTCGCGTCATGTGGGCAACCTTTGGAAGTGACAGCGTCATGTTTCTTGCAATTATCGTGTCCTACAGTGAGTGGTACATGATCAGGGGTGGCTTAGGTATCCAGCAGCCTAATATGTAAATGTGCAGAGAGGCTAATGGGCAGCAAACCAGCGTGTAATTGAGCGTCACAGATGGTGCGCCTTCACCGCAACGTCAAAATAGTGGACCAGATAAGGAGACGAAGACTTTTACGTGAGTGGAAGACGGCTGGGTCGACGCGACTGTCGCTTGCGGATGTCTTCGACTGGCTTTGCGTACTAGTAATCTGCCTAGACGGAATCTTGGCACAGGGACCACGAAGTTCCGTAGTGGTCGGAAGAAGTCAAGTCAGAACAAAAAGAATCGGCCGCCTCATTCCGCTGCCAATGCCTAATTGCGCCACTAATCGGTAATAACAACATCAGCATCGTTCGTTATTTGTCTAACCCAAATCCGCTCAGCCTCAGCGAACATCGGTTATGGCACGTTGGTAGCAAACGGTATCGCTTGATACGGTAGAACACTACTTAGTGAAGAGAACAGAACAGGCGGTGCCAGTTGAAAAGTTAAGGGGGACTGAAGATATGGATGACGCCTTCTTCTTCTTCTTCTTCCACAGCGGACCCTGCGACGGCGAGGGACCAATTCCAGGGAGAAGAAGAAGAAGCGCCGTTCCCCAGTATAGTACTTCAGGAAGAGGGTTGAGATTACAGTATCCGATGTATTTGATAGAGCGAGCGGGTGTCTGTACAGCAACTGATGCTGACGAACCACAAACTAGAGCTCGAGGATATTTCGTGATGACATGATGAAACTACTATGTTGAAAAATGAATTCATTAATAAGTTCTCATTGGTATTGGTGGCATGAGGAATCAAAGTGGCGGTGCTGTCATCCGCCAACGAAAGAAAAAAGCCGGTAAAAGTAGTAGTACACACATGAAAAGGAATGCATCCAACCGATGCTCTTCAGTATGTTCAAGATTGTGAATATGATGAGAAATGCGACTGCAGTAGCCTGAACCATTAATTTTAGACAATTACGACTGGTTACTTGTCATACAACATTGTGCCGCCCACACAACTCATTCCACATTAAAAATAACCGTGAGGATGCGGTCTTGAAGTGTCCTTCCGTAGGCTCTCTCTTCGCTTCCATCAGAGAACAGTATAGGCCGGGGGTTGTGAACGGACTTTGAGCCTTACATATTGTACCCTTTTCGAGCAGCTTTCCGCCCGCATCGTTGGCACCTGCCAGGTAATTTGTAAAGCCGGACAGCTATACCACGTATATGAGGAAACGGCATGTCTACTACATGTTCATCTTGTTTTCCTGAACTGAGGGTGAGGGTCACGCCCAATCACGTGAGTATCTAACTTACAATTAGCGATTACCTAATTCAACAACATTTCACCATTATTTATTTTCAGTCGGAATAGAATAGTATCGTGATGGCGGAGTACGTTTCAGGTGAGCCAGACTGTAATATTAATTGTAATGAGTGTTTTTAACGAATACTCTTGTATGGTGGTGCAGTGGCGCACTACGTCGCACGCACGATTCGCGGGTTCGAGAAAAGTTTTAGAAAATAGTTTTCAAATATCATGATCTGCCAGGAAGGATTTGATGTAGGGGCAGGTGACGCACAATCCCACACGCATGGTCACCGGTTCAAATCTCGGATCGATAACAGCTCAGGACAACTACGTCATCCTTCTCTCCTGGGTCGGTTAGCTGGCCCCCACTCGTCTGGAAGGGTAAAAGCACCGACTTGTACATGAGCTGGCCATCGCAAGTCATTGTTTAGACAATACACGCATTCTATACGCCACTACGATTCTGAATGGGAGTCGAATGCGAGGGTGCACCCTTCAGACGGGACTGTTCTACGCTCGAAAACTTTATCCTCTAATGGATGCCTGTACAAAATAGCTTTGAAGAATGATGACATGCCAAAACATCTCGCGGACGGAATGGATTGACACCAAAAGACTTCAAAGACTTCAAGACTGTTTGGTTCCAGACAATTTCCCCCCAACACTGTCATTTCCTATCATGTGTTTTCGAATTCTGCAAAAGCAAGCGCTGCACAAATGTTTTGACACGGCAGGCCGAAATTGTCACCAAAAATGAAATTGTCATCAAAAATCGTTGTTCATGAATCATATGGGTGTTACATTTGGGCAGAGCACTACACTATGGCTGATCTCAGTCATAGAGAACTGAACTTGTCACACCCTCTAGCTCCATTAGCTGAAAACTGTTAATTCAAGTTCCTCGACCATCTAAACCGTCCTTCTTTGAAGCTAAACGCCACGCAGGTTTGGTTAGTAGGACAAGTAGGAGAGGGCTAGATTGAGCGTCTCACGTGCAACAATCCCATAAGAATTCGTTGCATAGATTATTAGAAGACACTCAATGTGCAATCGTCAGCTCTAAGACGAGTCACATTTCCCAAGTCACACTTGCGGATTTGCTTTCCGTGGGCGTTAGGTCCCTAACAACTTCAATGCACCATTAAGAGCGACAGAACATGCAGTCTTACGAAAGAGTAGAGAGGTGACTAAATGTTAAGTTTTTTCAATTGGGAATTTTTGCAAAAAGATCTAAAGGTTTCTGGCCCTCAAAGCCACGCAGTGGGTACTTCCATGTGAATGCATCGGTAATGACACATGTTTACTGCGCATCATTACACCCAAAATAACAAAATTGGTGAATGCACTTAATGAATCGTGAGCATCGGGCGATTGCCGAGTGCTTTCAAGGTAACATCCGCTTGATGTTTGAACGGGCTTGACTAAACTTTATGCTTTTTATAGTTCTCTTACTCAGCGCTGAGGATACTTGGTTCTTGAAGAAGAGAAAAGGCAAAAGCTGGTAGGGACGGTTCATTCGGAAGAGGAGAAGCAAGGGGATGTTCTTTGCGAATAGGAAACGCACGCACTCACAGGCAATGTCTGGCGTGATTGCTGTGCCTTCCTCTTTGTGCCAAAAAGAGTGGATCCCTATCCGCTTCCGCTCTTTCCAGTATCGCACTGGAACGATCGATTGAACACCTGCACGGCGCCGGAGTACTCGGGTAATATGGAAGTGGAATGAAATGTGATAGTCCGTCCAAGTGGTGCTTATGTTTCTCTGACGCCTTCGATGTATAGCTTTCATGAGGAAAAAATTTCGCCAAGTGCAGGTGCACACATTCTTCTCCCCACTGGAATCTATGGCGGATCCAATAGGAACGAAAATAATGTAAGGGAACCCGATTCTTACACTGGTCTTATGATGGAATAAAATGCAACGAACGCAGATCTTCATAGAAACTAGATTTTTCATTTCACGACATGACCCCCTTGACGCACACATCCTCAGTTGGACGGAGCGTTCGCCCATTTGGAGGTGGGCGCAGCGAAGTTCGTGGCAATTTGAACGATCCTGGCGCTTATCGTTGTGGCATTATTTTGAGGTAGAGTAGATTAGTGGGATCAGCTAAACCTAGTAATCTACTCTGCTTCAAATCTGTACCCCAATGATAGGCGCCAGAGTCGTTCACGAAATTCGCCGCGCAGTTTGCCGCGCGCACCGCCAATTGGGCGAATGTACCCATATCCCATCCTAATAACATCCCACTGAAAAAAAGATTTCGGGAAAGGATACGAGCTGGGATGAAGTAATTGCATGGCTTGTTACATCACTATGGCACCTTTCATAGTCCACGATTTTGCGAGCGACCAGTCGCGCGACCGGTCGCGCGACTCGCCGCCAGTCGCTAGCGACTGGTCGCTCGACTGATCGCGCCACCGGTCGCTCGACCGGTCGAGAAGGCCGCGCTAGTTATGGGTGCCGCCGTGGACGGTCCCGAGCAGATCGCGCGATCAGTCTATCGACCAGTCGAGCGACCAGTCGCTCGCGAGATGGGTCCGCGACCAGTCGCGCGACTGGTGGTGGACTATGAAAGCAGCCTATGAGGCGCTGGAACTCTCGGACTACTGTGAAAACTGTGTTCCCAAACTGCGTTTTCTTTTTTTGCAGGGATCCATCGCTGCTCTTACACCAGAGCGCCTGAAGCGACTCCTACTTTATCAGCCAACTAAGTAAAGTAGGCTATTAAAGGAAGGGTTCACAGTATCTAGTTTTGGATGGATAATGGAATGGTAGTCCAGAACAGTACAAAAAAGGAGAAAAAAGCTCGGTCGGCTTATTTAGAGAAATATAAGGTTTCAAAAAAAGTAGCACAATTAGGGGTTGTACGAGAACAACAAAAGTTGCACGGAAGGGATATTTGGACGAGATGTCCAAAAGTGTAAGCCATTGCATACAGCTGCATACAGTAAGCTGCATGCATACAAAGTGTGCGTCTCATTGTGAATAGTGCAACTTTTAAAGCCTCCACGACACCGTGAGAACTCGTCCGCCCTGGGTGTGTACGCCGGATGAGCCGGTTCTGGAGCCTTTATTACGCCCCACACACCGTTTTTTAATTTCGACAGCGTCTCTCATGTTTTCTTTGGGGGTCACGTGTTTATCCTAAAGAGAAATTGTAGAAAAAAATTTATTGTTGTAAACTGTGCCTTTCAGCCAAGACCTTTAACCAGTTAAACCTTTAGCTTATTTCTATGGTGTTGCTTTTACTTTGTCATCTTTGACTTGCTCATTTTTAACTTTACTACTTCACCTTCCAAGGTATAGATGAAAGAATTCCTAGTTCAGACAGCACGCCATACCCAGAAGCGATGCCTCCAGAAAAGGCCATATTTCAGCCCTCAGATCACCATTCACATCTCAAGCAACTATAACCATTGACTGTAGAGGCCGCACCATCTTTTGGGTGATGTTGCCCTGCTTATATGTACACCTTCCGAGTGGCGACTTTACGAAGACCCTTTATAGAGGAAAGAGTTTGCTTTAATTGATCGCAGTGTCCACCTCAATGAGAGCTTATATACATATGGTCCTTCCCCGCCTTGATGTCTGTACGTCCATCATTCGATATCGTGTAAAGGCAACGTCTTGTTTCATGCAGGCATCTTACTGTAGCTAGCTGTATGTAATGGTCTACACATTTGGACATCTCGTCCAAATATCCCTCCCGTGCAGCTTTTGTTGCCACATTCTCACCCCTAATTTCACTACTTTTTTGAAACCTTATATTTCTCTAAATAGGCCGATCTTCGCGCTTTCTTCGCCACTTTTATACTGTCTGGACTGCTGTTCCATTATCCATCATTCGATATTGTGTAAAGATAACGTCAGTTCGAATTCATGATATCCCAGAAAAGAATCGGATTAGTGATAAGAAGCCCAGAACAAATGTACGTAAGTGAGCCAGACTCACACTCAGGGAACAGAACCTTGCTGTGGGAAACACGCTTTCACTACTTTGTCCTAATCCAGGGAAATGATTTTCTTTTCTATTGAAAAGCATTCTACGAGATCTCCGCGCTAACCTTTATCCAAAAGTCAGCTCACAAGAAGGGAAAAAGAAAGTTGGTGGAGGAATGGTATTTGAGTGAGGGAATTCGTGATAAACCCATCCTATCATTCACGTGACTTCAATTCCATGCTGTTGCCAGTATTTGGGTGCCGATCTAGTGCACACGGGTCCGGTATTTTCTCCCCGAAAATGACGTCGCGTCTGCCGCACACGATCGCGCCCTATGGTGGTAAAGGTTTGAATTCCCAGCGCACGGATAGGATAGCCGCCGCGTGACCACTGCCGCTTGCCTAGGAATTTGGGGAGAAGTTCCGGCACGCAGTGCACACCATGAACCCCCTCACTCAAATACCATACTTTTTCCACTTTCTTCACCTGGGTGGAATGTAAGCGAATCGATGGGAAAGGATAATATTTGGCAGCAAAACGAGAAGCCATAAACTCTTAATTGTAAGATTGTCGATTTTGAAGAAGACTTGAAATATATAATACAACCAAATTATCCGCAGAGGATTCCGACCGATTTCGAGCGTGTTCTAGCGGGCAGACCAGTTGAGGATAAACTAGTCACGCTGAATCGATCCGCCACGCTTCCAAATTTCTGGATGTTATCGCCGTTTGGATACCTTCCCCTCAGGTTGACCTGCAACGGTCTCCCTGTTCAGATAGATACGAGCTTACTATAATTTTGGGGTTCCTAGTTTTAGACAAATAATGGAAGTGATAATTCAGAATATTGCAAGGAGGCAAGGAAAATGTGGAACTTGGCCTCTCCAGAGTGAATGATCCAAACTCAACAGATTCCACCAAAAAGGGATTTCAAAGCCCCGTGTATGTATTACGCCGTAACCCGAATACACAATCAACGCCTCCAAACACCCATCACATATATGACACAACAAAAAGATACCCTGGGTGAAGCCCATAGGGTGGTTGGTGATGCATTAGGGGGCAACTGTATTACACTTTCACGGGATGTTGAAATTCCTCTAATTTCCCACAGTGCCATTAAAACTCGTCCGCCTAGGGTGTGTACCTCGGCTAAGCCGATTTGTTGGCTTATTGATGTTACCATGAAAAAAAGGAATTTGGGGAAATCAACCCCAACAGCCAAATATTAACGCCCTAACCCACTACTAGTAACCAGCGGATTTTCAAAGCACCAACGACGACTAGGGTGATGGAACCCATAGCCCAAGCTGAAACNTGCATTAGGGGGCAACTGTATTACACTTTCACGGGATGTTGAAATTCCTCTAATTTCCCACAGTGCCATTAAAACTCGTCCGCCTAGGGTGTGTACCTCGGCTAAGCCGATTTGTTGGCCCATATTACGCCCTATTCAAACCGTTTTCGACCCTTGGGGCTATCCTTGAAAGTAGCAAGCCTAACTTACGTGGAAACCATTTTCGTCGTGAACCTTGCCTTTCACCGTTTCCAATCGTAATGGAAGAACTGGCAACACAAAGGGTAACTGCATTGTCACCCTTGCATTTCAGCATTTCTTAGAGCTGTGTGCTCCGATCCGTTTTCCTAAACAGGACTTCCCCATTTCCAAGCGCACTTGGTCCTTTCCCATTTAGTTCTGATTCGCACCACACCAAAAATGAAGGAAACATTCATTAACTCTGAAAAATTTGAATCAACGAAAACAATGAAGCTCGATTAATCGACTCATACAGTATAATGGCGATATAGCAGACATAGAAAACTTTTCGTTTTCGAACAATGAAAGTCGTCTGGGACATCAAAAAAGTGCAAAAAGAACAGCATCTATTTGTACTGCTTCAAGAGACTTTTTCTATATGATATCTTACTAGTTATTACTATTATTAATAGTACTTGACTGATAATAAATAATAAACAATTAACCGACTCATAATTATGATGACAGTAAACATGGTTGTAGAATCTTTGCCAAATGCAACCAACAACGAAATATTGTCAACAACATCGATTTATTGATGTTATCATGGAAAGGAAACAACTTGGGGAAATCAATCCCACGAGTCAAATATTAACGCCCCAACCCACTACTAGTAAGTAGCGGATTTCCAAAAGACCAACGATGAGGAACGACTAGGGTGATGGAACCCATAGCCCAAGCTGAAACAATCAGACCATCTAGAGAACCCAATCGGTGAAACGACCGCTTAACAGCAAAGAGCCGAAACGCTTACATCATGCATAAGATCATAACCAGTTAAGGTAACAAAATCAAACGACCTAAGAAATGATATGTGCTTAGTGAGTGTCCTTTTCAAGATTTGCCTCCGCTTCTTTCAATGGGAGTTCTTCAGGAGCCTCTCCTCCCTTGAGCTTAGCCCATTCCTGAACCTCTCCGCTGGCGAAAAGGCTGAACACGATCGAACCAATCGCAAGAATACCGGCTGTGAGCCAGAGAACGCCTTGCCATTCTTCTTGGGTCCCCTGTAAATCGTGTATTGAAGTAGTAATAGTAACAAACAAATACCAAACAAAATGCCCCGTCAACACCTACATTGGGAGTCAACGCTGACGTGACAATGGGCGAAACAATACCAGCGAGGCAGGATATCGTATTACCCATTCCCATTATGGTACCAGAGAACGAAGGGGCAATGTCCAGATAGTTCACTACGAAACCCGAATACTGTAGACCAGAAATTGCCATTCCAGCCGTGAGATAAATTATAACTAGCGCCTGAAATTAATTTCCTTTGGAACAGAAAACGAACAACCCTCATTTTGAAAGATAAAGAGAACTCGGGCAAACAGACCTCTTGACCGCATCCACAATAACCTGACAATACTAGGAACATTCCTTGTCCAAGCAAGGCTGCAAACAAAAGCACCATTACTAATTACATATCATTCATTATTCAATTCTTACAATACATTCATTACATTTTTTGTTTATTCAACTTGGAATAAACACGGGTCTATCCGCATAGCCATCTACAAGTCCAGCGCCCTCAATCGCCTCCATTCAGAATCGTAGTGGCGTTTGAACACATTTTTAATCTCTTCAAAGAAATAAAGTAGCCAGCTGATGTGCAAGATAGTGTTTTTATCCTCCCAGACGAATCTCGTACGAATCAACCGACACCAAACAGATGGAGAGCTTGATTGGCCCAGGCGAATATCAGTCCGAAATTCGATTCTTGGGATATCAATAGAAACAAGCCTTGAACGGTATGCGCGAGCACGTAAGCGACGAATCCTCGATAGCGTTTCGCGACATGAAACCACAAGACCGCGATCATCCATTAGACCGTCTTTCACTCCTCAACCATTCCAATCTGACCCATACATTGCGCGCTCCAATGGCCTTTGAATAACTGTGACGCGCACTTCAATTATGAGTTCCCATGCCTGGTAAAGCCACATGCCGACTTCTCGCATCAGCTACATCTTCCCACAGGGTAGAAGCAATACAGAGAGCTCCAGCTCCAGCTGATATGCCTTCAAGAGCTAATAAACACCTCGTAGTAATGCGAACTGTCAGACAGAGCGGTTATGTTATTTTAAAGAGGCCTGAAGAAAAAGTGACTTAGAACTCCCCTGTCACACATGGAATCACGGCGAAGGAAAGGTTGACGCCCGTTTCGAGCATAACAAGAAGATGATTGGGGGAGCAGTTGATCAAGGTGGGGCGTAATCTTGTATAGAAATGTGGACATGATAGCAAGAGTACTAAACTTCTGGGACATTACGGGGCAATCAGCTCATGGGTAAGCAAGGGCATGCATGTAGACTTATTTTCACCAATGATTGGGCAACAGCAGATTACTTCCATCGCCTTCTACTAGGCACGTAAAGTGAAAAACGGAAGGGCAGCGACTGAAATATCAGCGATCTATTCGTTGAAAGTAGTGTTCATTGACCAACGGCCAACAAATGGTTGAACCCCTTCGCCCCACCAGATACTAACCTTCGAAGAAAAGCAATCATCGTCTCATAGTCTGTGGGACATGAAGAGATCCATCCACTATGAGTTGCTTAACGCAAACTAGACGGTCACAACTGTCGCTCACCCCTATGAACCCCAGCATATGGCCAAAGCGGTTGGAGGTTTTCTGACATTGAGCAAAAGGCATCAGTGGTTCACTCAAAAGTATAAGGGAAGGTTGCGATCTCTCTGGTGGATTTATTTCTGATATTTCATCAACTTGGAAAGCTCCAGAAATAAATCTAAATCGAGTTTCTTTTGTCACATAAACTCCTTGCCCAACTCTTATATTTTACTTATCTACCTTGGGCAGAAACGAACTTTAAGATGAGTCGACACCCAGCTGCGGGTTTCAATTAGGAAAAGAGCTACTTCGAACGATAAATTGTGGAGTGGCCGTTTGTCGATGCAGGCACAATTGCGCTCAATTTCCCAATAAACCTTATTCAAATCTGGAACGTTATCCCCTCTTATCTGAATGACCTAATTACAACAGTCAAAGTTATAATTCCATCTCTACATTTTAAAATCTCTTCTTTATATTCAATAGAGCAGAAAATTTAAACATGCTGCCAAAGCTGCATTCTGATGGTGAGCATTAAGTAGACGAGTTGTTCCAATGCGCTCAATGCTCCACAGCCATGAACACACGATAACTGTTGGTTCATCACTAGTAACATTACTAATCATCTGTCGAAATGAAGTTATCTCTGCCTTACTGTATAAATATCGTGGTTGAGGTGAGAATGATGTAAATCATTAGCTCACCTCTATCTTTTACTACCCGCCCATCTACCCAATGGCCCCCTTGCAAGTAGATGAAATCCAACAATAGTTTATGGACGCTAGAATTTGAGTGCATGAATGCAAGGTTTAGGAACTCTTACCGCAAGAAAATAGTAGTTCCAGCCGCTCACATCTGCTTACTCTATACCTGGCTATCAGCCTAGTGCAGCAACACAAGGTTACTGAAAGGAGAACCAAACAGAACATAAAGCCGAAAGGAAGATCTTCATGCAGATTCCGAACAACAGCTTAGCCGACACCAAAGAATCTGTGAAATCTCCTTTTCACTGAGGAAGTTTCAAGTGATACAAAAATCTTCACAGCAGTACCAGTGCATCATCAGGGCGATCAGATGGTATGTCCCTGACGTGCAACGACCCATCAACCCAGACCATTCTAGGATGAGAAAGACACGCTTTCTTCTTCTCTCATTTTGGATGTAATTCCAGCATTCGTTGTGCTGATATTATATCTAGCAGAATACTGTGCCCTAATATAATCGAAATGGTATTTTCTATTTTTTGCATCTTTAGAATTATGGCTCACTTGACCTCAGCGTCTTACTAATTTCCTTGCGGTATAAGCTCATAGACCACGTCTAAACCTCATGAATAGAAAAAGCACTCGATCGCCCATGAAGGCTACCAGAAAACGTATTGCCCTTACCCAGTAACATCGCTGCTCGTCGCGTGTTGAGAGTTCCGAGGATATTTTTGCTACGAATGAAATCGGCAAGGAATCCACCAATATTGATTACAACAAAATATGCAATATAAGGAACTGCCGACACCATACCGAGCTGAAAAAGCATACCTACTATAATCACACTTGACTTACAGATATGACAGAGTTAGGAGATTCAAGCTGACTTCTCTACAACAAACGCTCGAAAGTTCTTAATACTTAACTATGAAAACGAGATATTTAGTGTTAACAAAAGAAAGCAACTCACCGATGACAAATCCAGTCCAAGAACATCTTTAAGGAAGGATGGGAGCGACACCAACATTGTATATGCACCCCAGTCGCCTGCGAAATGTCCAAACCAGCAGGCCCAAACAGCGCGTGATGTCAGAATACTGCCCCACGGCGTTGCAGGAGGCTTAACAAACAAATCTGCTATTCATAAC
>UZAF01020021.1:3362-16312 GCA_900617895.1 Haemonchus placei | reverse complement strand
ACACGCGTGGACGACTTCGCTGTCTGATTTTCTCAGCGAAAGAAATTGAATTGTGGATGACAACAGCCCCGTGAGTGAAAATCAACAGCACCAGCTGGCTTCCAAGCGGTCGGTGCGCTCTAAATGTCAGCATCTGAGATGCAATACTAAAATGAAGTGTCTTACACAACTTCGTTTTCGCTGATAACCTTTTCAAATATGTTCAGATGCAATGGACCAGACTAGATACGATTCATTTCGCAATTGAGATCTACTTTGGGTTCCTTCATATTCCCCTTTGTTACTTTCGTTCTCAGTTCTATTCAAGCAGTAACCAGTGCTTAATAAACATTCAACAAGATTACAAAAATGAAGGCAAGTTCCCCATCATCAGCTTTAGCAGCCGACGTTTTATCGATTCAGTTGGTTTTAGCGAATATTTTTTGTTATGTAGAAACCCTTGCGAAACGAAGGACTGTGATTGATGTTTGAATTGGCTCATTACAATTCATCATGAATTGTAAGTTTGTCTCTGTTGGTGGTCGGCATTAATCGTTGTCTCTTTTACTGCATATGTCTAACTTTTTTCCCAAACTTTGGCTTGTCCACAAACTCAAGGGAAACCTACGATGTGAGTGATTTTCTCTCACAACTAACAGCTGTTTCCGAAAGGGTCATGTGATATGCGTGAAAGTTATTTGCAAAATGAATGGCTGCACTATTTCTATTTCATTTCTTTACTCATATGTTGTTTCATGGGTCTGTCTGAGTAATTGCCAAGGACATTGCCGTCCCACAGGGAACCGAAATCGATTGATGAGCAATCGAGGCACTTGGTTTCGTGATACGAGTTGCGTCAGTGTATTATCGAGAACCAATGATGAATCATTTCATTCTTTCTATTTTCACATATCGATATTTGCGGTCATTTCTTTTTTAGGTTAGTTAATTTAGTTTCTGTTGCTTTTTTTTCGTAATCGTAGACGATTTACTGACGACGGTGTGTGATGAACCGGATTTGAAACTGTGTCCGGTTTCAGCCAACATTGCCATTGCCTTATAGCGTCGTCGGGGTGGCTTTGAACGTCGTGCGGGTGTTCATTTCATCGATTAGCTCGCGCTGTGACTGGCCCTTAACACATTGTCTCCAGTGGGTGGCACTTAGGTTTTCATTTTCCGTAAATTTCTTTAAAATTCAAAACATATTTTGTTAATTATACTACTGCCAACTACGTTTTTATTGATTTAATATTTCTTGGAAAAGTAGCGAATAAGTTATTAGCACTGAAAAGCGTAAAAAGTTTAAGTTTTTTGTATCTTTTTGCTTGTGGCATTTGTTTTTGGGGGATTTCTAGCGAGGCGTGATGACAAATGAGCGCTACTTCTCTATCTTTTGTTCCGAATATTTTCTGCCGGTTTCTGAAAACCAAAATAAAGTTTTCTCAGTGCTCCAATTGAAATTTAGTTTATGTTGTGTTTGTTTCACTTGTTTGTAGGTCATTGTATAATGTTTGACACGGGCTCGTGAACAGCATTATTGATTTCTGTATCGATTGATTCACAGCTGCACTTTGGCAGTAGCATGTTTCGGTGGAGTGATGGTGTGATTCATCTTCGCGTTTTCATCTCTCATGAGCGGAATGTCTCACTCTCTCTCAATTGTAAGGGCATCCTCTGTCCCCATTTTTTATTCGAATTCTATAGAAGTCATCCTTTATTGCCTTGACGTACCTTTCTGGTAACTTTTTAGTGAGCATTTGCTGTCCTGCAATTCGAAAAACCAGTGACTGTGTTTTGTCGCTCCTGTAGGTTCTCACTGTGTCAGCTTTTCTTTCGTTAGTTTTTCGTAATCGTGTAAATAGATTACAAACGGTTACCACGCTTCATCTGTTTTCCAATGTATTCCTTATATACCTTTTTCTCCTTCGGTATTTTTGTAGCGTCATCGTTTCTCCTTCAGTTTCGAGTTTTATAGCTTGAGTTTCTGAAAGAAGTGCGGTTATTGCTTTAGGAACGTTCAAAATGTCAGGCAGGAAGAAGGCGCTTCTTAAAGTGATTATTCTCGGTGATTCTGGCGTAGGCAAGACGTCGCTGATGAATCAGTATGTTAACCGTAGATTCAGTAATCAATACAAGGTAAGGATTTTTGATATTTTTCAGTTAGTCAAATAACGTTTGTTTTTCTTTTTTTTTTTTGGGGGGGGGGGGGGGCTTCTACTTTTTTACACGTTTTGTTAAATGACTTTTAGAGGCCATTATCTCCCGAAACGGATGTATTCAAGGGATGAAATCTCTGCTCCTCCTGTGCTAAACCGAAAATTTGTACCACTATTCGATCTGCCTGCAACCTTTTTGAGTTTGTACGATTGATGTGTTGCATGCCAGCTTAGCCAAAAGTTTGCTTCAGGGAAATACGCGGGGACCACCTTTGACTTTGAATTGACCTATTTGAGCAAAATTAGTTGTTGTGGCAGCCCTAGCTCCGAATATGTGCTGCTACATGTCGACAACTTGACAGGGTATTTATTGGTATAGTACCGCGTATGTTGAAGACTCGAGCTTCTCATTAACGTGAACCTAAAGGGACCCTGGCAGCCTTTTGTAGCAACACCTGGGAGAGGGTGCTGGAATCTTCGAGTCAGGAAAAATCTGCTATACGGAATGTCTGGTGATGCAATTCAGGAATTCAGTTACGATGCATTTGCACGGTTCAAGGCAGTAATGTCCAGCTCATTCAGGGAAGAGAGCAAGCAAGTTTCTTTGAGCTTCAAAACTGGAGAAGGGTACTTTGTGTTTGTATGCTGTTTTCATAAACACGCATCTCTCCATGTGCATGGGTACAAAATTTATTGCAGTCGTAAGGGTGTAGGCCGGCTTTGGCTTACGTTGCTAGTACAGTTTCTATCCTCGTCAGAGATGGGATGAAATGGTTTATACGGATTTAGAAGTGCTTTGCAGACTGCAGTTATTTCAACACCACCATCAGGCCTTCAAGCCAAGATTGTAAAGGAGGAACGGCGTCAGCTTCAGGTCACGTTCGTACTGGAAGTGGTGTAGGTAGAAAGAGCAAGGCGAAGGATTGCTTGAGCTTTACTATTCGACCAACTTCGTTCATTCCTTCTGTTACATTTCATCCAGTGTCATTCCCACGAAAAACCAAAGGCACCACTTTGTTTCCTAGGATGGGGACTAGGGCTATTGATTGTGCCTAAGATTCCTCATCTCTCTTTGCTGTAATTTCACAAGGAGAAGGAAACGTCCAATCCATTTCTTAGTACCCGTGGGCCAAAAACTCCTCGAAAGTCAATAAGAGGTATTTCGTGAAAACTATTGAACACGATATACAGAGCTGTACTGGATTTTTTAAACAGCTATATATGTCTACCCACCTGGGACACGACTAATATGACCTTCCCTTTTTTCAGAGGCTTACGAAAAATTTGCGTTTTGTAATTAAGTGGTGGCTCAAGAAAGATGAAAAGTGGTCATAAGCATTTATCATTCTTTCCCTTCATGGTATATTGGATTATTCCAGTGAAAGTACCGAGTAAGACACCGCATTGTAAGAAGAAGTGAGAAATCGAATGTAGCAGAATACATTTTTTGACCCTATTTTTGCATCTTGGTCGTGATTGAGTACAGTCAAGCAGTACCGTACGAGTGAAAGGCAGTGAACATCCGAAGCTCATATGATGAAAACTGTATTGAAATATGCCCGAGAAAGGGGTGCTTTATGAAAAACACTAGGAGTATGGGAGGTAAAACAGCCACTGAACTAAGCGTTTCATGGGTGCAGTAGGACACATATAACCCGGACGGAGCAATGGAGTCATGTGACCGATCAAGAAGTGTGGCGGCCTCCAAGCCTCGGGTACATGGTATTGGGTCAAAGCCGATATAAACGAGTTAATTCGTATGGTAGCCGACATTTCAGAGCTCCAAAAAGCGCATTAGGGATATCATCTTGTAGAGTTGCGTCAGCCATGCATGGCACTTCCATTCCCTGATATATAGGCTTTCGGGCAACGCCAGTCCCTTTAATATTCATTTTCGATTAATAGACGGCACCGAAAACAAGAACGTAGATCTGGAGCACTTTTTGCTTGTTAATTTGTCAACTTTCATTTCTACTTTCCTAGGTTGTTTTCCTTAGCGCGCAGCCAAGCCCTTGACTGGATTATCACTTATTTGTGGTAGAATTTTCGCTAACTGATGAAGTGGAAATTTTCTGGAGTTTGTTCTCCTTGTTTTCTCGATCAGTGTCACTAATGCAAAGTTACCTGATGCGGTACCCCTCAAATCATCCCAGCAGAAAAAGGGAAATCATCCTAAACTGGTCACACCACGGAGGTAACCTCTTGTGGTGTGACCAGTTGAGCGATTTCCTCGTTTCTCCTGAAATAATCTCTATACCCAATGTTAAATTTCTTGCCTTTTCCAGTGTTAAGCTCAATCGTTATTCCTTCCATCCTGTTCACGTTTTCTGTAATATAATTACGAGCCATTCTCAAACCAGTCAGGAATTCAGTCTTACAACGTGGTAATCTACCGTATATAGTAATAAATTTTTTTGGTGGTATAATCGCTAAGGGATAAACAGGATCATGGCCTAATAGCAAGAGAGAAGGGCTTTCCTTAGTTGATTGATTCGGTGCTGCATTGTAAGCGAACACGATCGTGTTTAGAATCCTGTCCCACTACGCAAGTTCACGATTTTTTCCTGAGCATTGCAGTAATAGTTCCATGGGCTCTCTCCGTAATACCGTTCTCTCTCGTGCAATGCTTTTTCTGAATTTAAGTTAGTTTTTTGGATTTTAATGTGAAATTTGTTGAATGCTTATAAGCGAGCACAGGGCTTCCATAATGGAATTCTTAAATTCGCTTTCACGATAGGAATGCAAATCGTTGGCCATCGAGCGCAGCCGCAAATCCAGTTACTGAGGAGTGCTTCAGCAATGTCTCAGCCTTTTATTTGCAATAGGATACGCCCCTAAGTATTTTTCTCTATATTCTTACGATGTAGCGATTCCCACGAGTAGCTAGGTTTTGAGTAAATCGATTCCGACAGTTTCGGTTGGTTTTTGTGAGGCAAATGGTTTGAAAAGGACGTTTTGCTTTCTGCTGTTCGGCAGAAAATACGCTCGGCATCTTTGCACCATCTGTTCAAGGCTTGGTGCATGCCTGGCCAAAATTCAACTTTCTTGTTGACTAAGCCACTTGCGAATGTGGAAGTGACCTCCCAGAAAGCCATGAAGAGCTTACTCGAACAACGCATTTCGTCAACTCTGGGGTACCACTGGGACCGATGAACCGACCTTATTCATAGGTTTGAGTCGTCCGCCATCAATTGCGAAATCAAGTGAACTTAACTTGCGGGTAAACTTCTGAAGTCTCACTTCTTCCTCATTCTCGCATTCCGCTGCGTCAATAATCAGCCCGAAATCGGGGTCCTTTCGCAATTCGCTGAGTCAGACGTGCTCCTGTGCGGACGCACCATTTTTTCGTCTGCTGTCCAGACGGACGCGTTTTCCTCCCGAACACCTACAGAACCTCGTGACGGCGAATCAGTGGCGCAACTCGCCGCTCCTTTCGCGGGCTCAATGCTCAGATATTACCCCTATATCTACAACGCCACCGCAAAACACTGAGAAAGATGAACTCGCTCAAACAGCGACGTTACTGCGGCATGATCATTTCGCACTGTTTGTATGAATACAAAATATGAAGTGCGAAACTTCTTAAAGCTATAAGCCTGTGCTGAATCTTCCTGATTTGTCGCATGGCAGTTCGTTTCGCAAAGGAAAACGATTGAGAGGCGAAGAAAATTGGATGCAAGGAGCCGTCATCTCCATCTTGTCGCTCCATCGCCAATTCTGCTGGTGTGGTACAGATAATTGAGAGCCGACTTCTTTCCAACGCTTTCTCAATAATAGGCTCACCTATTCGTCTTTTAGTACGTCTTCTCAAATGCTTTCTCCAGTTTACCTAACCACTCGAATTTGGCATTGGAACTATTCATCTCGCACAGTGGCTAGCCATTATTGGCTACTTCAAAAGCTGCGGGCGCATTTAAGACAACTGGACAGCACAATATCACCGGTGCAGGAGGTATTGTATTTTGGAAAACTCCTCACTGTCATAGCTTCAATTTCACTGGAACACCAGAACGTCGCCGAAATCACTAAAATTGCAGGAGTTGCAATCTGAAAGCTTTCAGCACTTTTTAGATACTCGTACCCTTCCGTTATCATCTGATCGCATTTTCGCGGAGTTCAGGTCGAGAGGAGCGCTGTTACATAGGCAATTATCGGGGTCGAATCCTGGACCGATACACGCTCCTGCCAACCGAGTCTTCTATTCTTCCAGGGTCGACCGGTAGCACTAGACTCGTCTGCCAACCGAGTCTTCCATTCTTCCAGGGTCGACCGGTCGGCACTAGACTCGTCTGGTAGGATAAAAAAGCACTGACTTGTACATCGTTCGGCAGCCGCAACGCATTATACAGGCCAATACGCATTGTATGCGTCATTACGTTTTCAAATAGTAATGGCGAGGCGCGTCGCAAAAACACGATTGATCAACATCAGAGGACTTTTTGTTCGCTTGATAAAAACTGCTCTATATTCCTTGAATTGATTGGTAGTGGTTAATCCTACTGTAAAGTCGAAGCAGTGTAGAGAAGTGTGAGGAGATATGAAAGGGTTAATCTGGCCTAAACTTCGCTCTTACCACAGTTAGACCGACCTGTTGTCATTTACTTGTTGCTGTATTTCCAAATATTGGTGTAATTAAAACACGGTCTCTAGCAGAAGAACGATATTTTCGTATTTGCCTAATCCATGTGAAAGCATCCCCATACGCTTACTGGTACTTCTCAGTGATTTCAGTACTGTTCGTCTTATGATTTCGAACTGCCTGTCTAACTGAATTTACAATTCTTTGTTTCAGGCCACAATAGGAGCAGATTTCCTTACAAGAGATGTACAAATTGATGACCGTACCGTGACATTGCAGGTAAGCGTGTTCACAATTTTTGCTTTGTTGATTGAACAGTGTTGGCTTCCTCTTCGTACGACATCTATGAATTCTCTGAGTGTCAGTAGGTCTGAGAAAGATTACGAGAAAGAGAGGGTAAGAAAGTTCTAAGTATTGTCGAAAAGCCCTCAGAGCCTCGCAGAAAATTCCATCCAGTTCGATTCGCTGCACTGTTGAGAATCATAGTGATAATGATCGATCCCATGTAAAATAATTCAGCATTAATTCGCCTCTAGCCTTCTGTTTGGAACTGTTCTGAAGCACACCGATATGTGTGCTGTAGTTTCCATTTGCGGGGTTGTAGACTCAGCCACGAAGATAATGCAAAAGAAGTCCCTACATACGATACAGTACCTGAATTTCGAGAACTTAGAGTACTAGGGACGTTCGGCAGAGTTAGGGTCATAAGTTTGAAGTAATACTGCTTTCGCTTATTTGCTGAAGGGGATAGGCTAAATAAACCATTCGTGACTGATCTCCAGCCGCATATCCTGTGCCATGCTTCGAGACTAGAAGGATGCGAGGGTCGCACTTTTATCAGCAAATGTCGAACATTCCACCACCTACTTCGATAATGCCTTTGGTATCTTCCACTGCGCAGGGTCGACTCCTCCGCAGACGAATTCTCGAAATTTGGGGACATGCATCAACATGTTTCAGTACGGGGAAGGTTTTTAGCTTTTCATTGAGGAAGTACTTTTGCAGATGCGTTGATCATTTGGAAATTCGAAAGTAGAAGTGACAGAACGAAAAGGAAGGAGGGGAGAGGCGTCACACTTTAATTTAGCTCTTTATCCTTACTTATTAAACTTTTCACTCCCATTTTTTCGTTCTATAGGATGAAATTAAATTACAGGAAACGCGTTGTAGCAAGAAACTGGATCCGCGAAGATTCTTGTCTGAATTTGGATTTTAAGTGACTGAGTGGTTTCTGTTTCTAGATATGGGACACAGCTGGGCAAGAACGCTTCCAGTCTTTGGGTGTTGCCTTCTATCGTGGTGCTGATTGCTGCGTGTTAGCTTTTGATGTAACAAGTGCGTCGTCTTTTAAGAGTTTAGATTCATGGCGAGACGAGTTTCTTATTCAAGCCTGGTTAGTTTATTTTGACATTGAGATCTTTTCTTCGAGCTGTTGATTCCTTTATGTCCAGTGGTTATTCACTAATATCTACTTTCCAGTCCGCGTGATCCGGAAAACTTTCCTTTTGTGTTGCTCGGAAACAAAGTGGATTTAGAAGCACAGCGAGCTGTAAGCGCAAAGCGAGCGCAGTCGTGGTGTCAATCGAAGAACAATATCCCATACTATGAGGTTAGGTAACAAAACACTGGAATTTCGGTAAACACTCAAAGAGGAGTGTCATAAGCGTACGTTTCAGGTGTCTGCTAAAGAAGCTGTGAATGTGGAAGCAGCCTTCCAAGCCATTGCACGGGATGCGCTTGCCAGGGAGGCTCAAGTGAGATTTTTCTTGATCTCTAGTTCTATTTTCTTCATTTGTTCGAGTTTCTTTTCTTTGCAAGTGCAAACGGTTGCCTAACTTCGGTTCCTAAAAGGTGTCCAGGCGACTTTTCCATATTCTCCCGACAAATCAGTTTCCCGAGCCGCTCTAAGGAAATTAAACTGTACAACGGAACAGAAGTGAAGCATTGAGATTAGGACTCCCAACATCGTGGACCTATGTAAAACATGTCAGCATCACTCATTTCCCCGTTAGCAAAACATCAAGAAACTTCCCATTGAAACTCGACCTGTTGTTGTAGGGAAACGAACTACTCAGGTTGCCCCGTGAAAAGAGGAAATAAGATCGTCAAGATGAGTGGAAGAAAATTAGTGTAGCTATAAAAATCATCTCCAAAAGTTGTGGATTGCCGAGGGTTGAAGTTCATATTATAATGATTCATTGTGGTGGGGTTGTGGGTTCATAAAGTACGGGGTACGAAATTAGTGGAAGTAAATTATGGTGTTAGTAAACGATGGTTATGAGCTATAGCTTTCAGAGAAACTCATTGTGAGAATATGCCCCGCGTATTTCATTTGCTTAGGTGAGTCCTCAATCTCCCTTCTAGCGAAATAAAGTTTGTTCAAAAACCCTAGCGTATATGCGCAAGGTTGCATGGTGGATTGCTGTAGGCTTCCACTTTTTTCCTCGTTCTTATGTTATTTTCGATGCTGTTTAAACAGTGTCTCATGACTTCGTCAGGGCGTATGCATTGTAGCTTCCTGATCACTTCTTTCTCTTCTCCTTGTACAGATAGTGATACGTCGTTCTAATTACTTCAAGCCTTCATATATATTACCTCCTATTAATTGTGGGCACAGGTCAGTTCCTACAGGTGTGATACACTCGACCAAGTCCGAGTTAGTTCCGGAAATTATAAACTCTCCCCCTCTATCTTGACGTTCTGTTTGTGCAAAAAAAACGTAAAATGATGCCAATGATCGCGATGGTTCCATGCAGTTCTCACTTTACCCCTTTTAAACCCTAACTTGTATTTTTTTCGGATCAGAGCGATCAAACTTTTGTGCAAAGAATAATTTTTGTCGTTGGTTCCCTTCGAAAGGTATTGGGAGCTATTTCAATTTCTTACGTCTTTCTTTGTGCCCCTTTGTTTTCTAAATATTGGCTTTGTACCTTTGTGAAGTGAGGTTTTTATCTGGGCGTGAAGTGTTAGAGGAACAGCAAACCATAAAAGGTCTTTGAATGAAAAGAGGTACCGTAAAGGCATTAAGAAGGGTTACACTCGAGAGAGATCGCTTCGCAGCTGTCACTTCCGAGGTTGCATTTGTTCGAACAATCAGGGCAATTTTTCATGTGGATCATTAACTCCTACTAGTGCACTTTTACCGTGTCTTTCGGGCTTAAATCATCATACATTCATTGAAATCCCTCATTTCATTGACATCTTGTACTTGGATTGTTACAGGATTCTCACGACTTTCCGGAATTTCCCGATCAGATTCGACTTAACGAGCACAGATCTTCGACGAGTGGCGGTTGCAACTGCTAAGTCATTTATTCCCTCCGATCAGATTTTTCTTTTCATCCATGTTCCCATTCTCACGACCATACAAACAATCGGTTAGTTGCTGGCGTCAGCATCAAAATTCTTTCTTTCCAATAGCAAGCGATATGACTAAAGAAAAGTTGCCGATGCGAAGTGTGCCCCGTACTTATAGCAATGATGCCTGTGTGCTGCATTATGTCTGTATAGTTTCATTTCTATGTTCGAGTCAACGCATATGTCAATGAGATGATGAAAGTTGCGCTGTAGCGCTTCTTTCAAGACAACAAATACCGGTAGTTGCTGATGGAACTACTACTTTTCATTAGGATGTTTAAAAAATATCTGTGAAATATGACGCTGAATAGTCGAATTCCACTAACACACGTAAATCCTGTGATGAAGTTTCCAATTCGTTTTCTCTTCTTCTCTGTCTAAATTCTTAATGTGTTCGTGTGGATGGCCAGTCTAGATTTTCACCGATTACATATTTTTCTCTGGATTGATACGTTTTATTCATCGCAACAGTCTGTTCATTCACGATATGCATGTTGTCAATTTTTTCCTCGTTTTTGATTTTCGATAAAGAACAAGAAAGAGATGTTTCGCCAATGCCCACTTCCAGAAGTGCAAATCAGTTGCACGGTAGCGTCGTTACACGGTCGAAGATTCGGCGAATTTCCATGGGAGTGGAGGGATGGACACGATGGGTAACCATCGGTCAGTGCGGGAAAGAATTCAAAAATCTTTTATCCGCTGCGTAGTGAGTGTGGCCCATTAGAAGTGAGAACGATGCTTGGTCTAATCGTGGTTTTTTTTTTTTCGAGGAAAGATGATGTTCTTCATGAAGCCTGGGAACTAGGAAGTAGCTGGAACTAAACTCAGGTCGATCCATTTTTATGTAAGAAGACTGAATGGGGGGCTATCAGGAGGTGTGAGGATTATGGAAAAGCTTAACTCCTATTGATGGTATGGCATTTGCATTGGAGCTCCTTTGAAGGCACAGTTCACGATAATTTTGAGATATCTGTTTTGAGCGAAATAATGGAAGCCTTGATGCAGTACAGTGCGAGGGTTGTGAAAAGTGCGAAACCTTAATATTTTAAAAATATTAGACTTCAAAAAAGTAGCAAAAAAGGTTATTTGAGTTGACCGTCTTTGTGTTTCTCACCATAACCGTTCTGTTTTTCTCATCGCGTGAACATGCAGTAATAAGAAGGCGGGCTTAAGACGGCCACTTCGTGTGTCTACGTTGGCCATATCGGTGCTGGAGCCTTTATTGCGACCGTTTTTCGGTCCGACAATGGCCCATATACTATTCTTGGGGTTAACATATTCATTCTATTTAAAAGGACATTTCAGAAGCCATTTTTATCGTGAACTGTGCCTTTGATCTGATATGTGTTCTGAGCTTGTCATAGTTTACCGCTCCTTCGCGATTGAGTTTACTCAGTATTAATTTGTCGTTAGGTCGTACGCCAGTCCATTCGCACACTTTTTCGGGAGACTTTATATTCGCTTGTTTTTGATTAGCTTGGAAGTGAAGATTCTAATTTACGCCCCTCCCACTTTACATCACAAATAAGCCGCATAAGCTTGATTTTTTGCTAGTTACTTACAGCTCAATACTGTTGCGTGCTCATTACAACATGGTTAGATCAGTTATCTCAGTTCTTCCCTGCTTATAGGTCAGGATTGCGGGGAGAACATCAGCGTTGTCTTTTCGACTCTTCATGCGACCAACTGAACACATAGAGTGAAATCATGCACAAGCTCCAGACGTGGTCCTCAGCCCACTTGAGCAAAGCTTGAAAGGAGGCATTTGAGAACAGTGATGAATGTGGAAAACGGCGCGGTTGATAACGTTTCACATCTTTTTCTTTTCGAGTCGTCTTCACTGATGTGAATTTCGACTTTGACGGTTTAGATAGGTTCCTCATTACTAAATTTCCCATTTTTTTGTAGCCACTGGCGCACTCGGAAAAAGTTGGAGACGATCTACGCTAATTGTTTCGGCTACTTCAGAGACAGGGGAAAATTGAACCGTTCTTTTTCGTGCCATAATGTTATTCAGTAATAACAAAAAGTTCTTGAATCCATTTCTTACCATCCGTCCTGCAGGAAAGCAGCGACTATGTATGCCTTTGA
Organism: Haemonchus placei; assembly: GCA_900617895.1. Lineage (NCBI taxonomy): Eukaryota > Metazoa > Nematoda > Chromadorea > Rhabditida > Trichostrongylidae > Haemonchus > Haemonchus placei. Next base: position 4,150 of record UZAF01020021.1, on the reverse strand, counting down.
TTCCATGGTTTTTTGGTTTTTCATGGAAATATTATAAAAGGGCACAAATCTTCTGTGTGGGCACAACATATCAGGGGAATCCATGGTATCGCAATTGGTTACCGAAATCGAGGCCCATCTTGTTCTCTCAAACAGAGAAGCGTTTGTACTAGATGAGCACGGAAGATCTTGAGAAAAAGATCTCAAGAGCGAATGCTCGATGAAAGTCTCAATGAGTCTCAGCAGCAGAGTAGCTGGATTAGAGCTAGTAAAGAGGTACGTGTTGAGTGTGAGCAGGAATTTATAAAGCAGTAACTTAGTGTGTCGATTTGTCAGCTTGTCGGGTTGTGTGTTTGTCGGTCTGCCTCTCTGCCCGTCCGTAAAATTTTATTTACGATAAAGATAGTGATATGGAGAACCCAGCTCTACACTACATTTCTTTTCTATACACAGTGCGTCGCAAAATGATACAGCCACCTCTAATTTTCCCAAAAACTCACAGTATATGATGTTTCTGAAAAACTGCCAAAGTAAAAAATGTGTCAAATTTGAACTGCAATTCGCACATTATCACCAAATTCCAGCTCGAAAACACAAACATTTTTTTTGGTCAATTTTTCGATAAAGTGTGCTTTTCCAACGTCGCAAAATGATACAGCCACTGAGAAAATTTATTTATTTAACAACAAACATACAACAAGGAGGGAAAGTTGCAAAGTCAATAATCAGCTGACCCACCATTCTTCCGAATTACTTTGATAATACGGTGGTCTAGGCTCGAATAAAAATTATCGGTAAGCTCCTGGGCA
>UZAF01020019.1:5140-18241 GCA_900617895.1 Haemonchus placei | reverse complement strand
ATAGAATATAGAAAGGAATTAGCTGAAAGGTAAAAACACTTGTAAATTTTAGAAAACACATGATTGTGGCAAATGCTCCCCCATGGCATTCGAATGATCTTTCCTATCGTCATATGCCTATTGAAACAATGTTTAGGTTCCACTTGGTGGTACCATAATCGAAGTAAAAAAAGACAAAACGGGTTTTTTGCGCGATTTTAATCAGAGTAAAGATATTTCATGCTGAAAAACAACTCTCATTAAATGAAGAAGAGCCTGCATAGCATCAGTGAGTAAAAACAAAAGCAGAATATAGCTCTTCTTAGCTCTTTTTTCTGCAATGTCTGATACCTTGGAAGAAGAAGAGCTAAGAAGAGCTTCAAAGACAATGGTCAGGAAAAATTCCCAGCATGTTGGTCACAAAGGATACTTCTTAACTTCAACTCTGCCAATTTTTCTTCATTCCTCTTCCCGATCCATCGATTAATCGATTATTTCTCTCTTTCTCAAGTTAGTACAGGGGGCAATGACTAGAAGGACGATCTCATCCTGAGCAGTCAATCTTGCACCGTTCACTGACTAATTGGATGGCTTTGGAGTTGCATGGGAATAGATCATAGAAAATTACTGGTTTCTTGGTAATACCAGAAAATTGGCAAAAATGCTTGGTTTCTAGTATTAGGGGTTGGCATGAGTGAGATTGATCCCATCCAGAGATTGTCCTAAACTTATTAGCTATGTCTTAAACGCACAGTTCACGATAATTTTGTGTAACCAAGATTTTGACGAAAAATGGAAGATAAAAGGGAAAATAGTGCGATAGAGGCAAAGCAACTGTGTGGATCGGTGTTTCCGAAGTGAAAAAAGGCTTCGAAAAATCGTTAAAAAGGGGGCTGGACGAGAATGAAATCAGAAGAATGTAGAAGAGTGAGGCATCTGGACGAGCCACGCACAGTGCGTTATTGCGTACGTGAGGGTCCTGGTGCAAATAACTGACTACAGTAAGCAAAAATTCATTCACTTATAAGCGTAAGTAAACAAAAAAACCTGGTCACAGCAAAAATGGCTCACCTTTTTCCGCCTCTTGGGCTAGGAAATTGAGAAAGGGAGCGCGGCAGCCAAAAGAGTAGCGGAGGAAAAAAGAATGGGAGAAACATCGCCTCATCACTCGGCGATCAGTTGATTGTGTATGGATCCTAGAACGAATGATAGCAATCTGTATTGCCTCGACATCGATCGAGAGGCGGGAAAGCCATTCAAGCCAGCAGAGGGCTTCCAGATGCCCTGACCGTCGAGATTTCGGGAGCGGGAGGTCCCTTCTACCACATATGGGGGCCACCGAGTATTCCTTAAGGAGAACTCAGTAACCATTTATATCGTGAACCGTGCCTTTAAAGGCACTGTTCACGAAAAAATGGTTTCGGAGATTTGCACATGGTTTGACTTCGACGCCCCCTCTGATACCATTTGTGCAGGAATGAGGTCGGAAAACGGTCTGGATAGGGCACAGTAAGGGGCCGGAGAGTGAGCCACGGTCGCCCTCCGCCCCTCGCTAGGCTCACTACGAAATCTAATTGCCGTTCACCACTTTCGCATTGGAGACAAGCTGGTGAAAAATCGATATGCTGTTTGGCAAATTGCCAGAGTCTGCCAGTCAGATTGTCAGGCAAATTGGGTGTGTTGCCTGCTATTGCAGACATTGCTTCGCCTTCGTGCGCTCGCTCGAACACTCCCTTAACCGCCGTTCTTCCAATGTGAAACTCGTCCAACTCCCCTTTCCAGCTCTTTTTTGACCCTCTATTTCTTTTCATTCATCGTTTTTTTTGCGCTTTTTCGTTGTTATCGCTTTATTCTAGAGTAGTTCTATCCATTCCCGACGAAAAAGGGTACCCTAAATTTATCGGAAACCGTGCCTTTAATGACCTGACGCGATCCCAACTAGAGTTGCTCAGCCTCATTGATATTATGCAAGGAAACTTGAGTAAATTGATGATTAAATGAATTTTTTTGCTCAAAAGACACTTACATTAATTTTTCTAAATCCTCCTTCAATCCGACTTCTTTTTTGTAAGGTTTTCCAGTTCCATATTTTAATTACTTTTACTAATTCCAGGTAGTTTTTCGAAGAAATTTTCTGGGAAACAAAAATGCCTACTAGAGCGATAGCACTAACTTTGGTTTTGATGGGACTTTGTCCCCAGAGACAAGCTCGTTGTTTTCGCTTCTCTCTTACCCAGGCGCCGAGGAGCGAAACAAATGACGAGATTAGGTTGATCCTGACCATGTTGGCAGAAGCATGATAGAATGTACTTGAAGAGGGTTTCTCAAAAAATTTCAGTGAGAGGCTTCAGTGTGGGATGAACAGCGCTCATCTATTTTTCAGAGTGCTACCATGAAAGGTTGCAATTTAATACAACATAAATTTACAAATCAGGTGAAAGGGTTTTATTTCGCAGAAAGCTTCAATTTAAGTGATTTTGCGAATGCTCTCGAAAAAAAAAGTCAACTCAATTAAAACGACCAGTACAAATAGAGCCAGAAACGATCAGCAGCAACGAAAAGACAACCGAAATAATCGTATGCAGTCTGTTTGACGCCCTCCTCCAGTGGGCCTAAAGACCCGCCCCTCTCATCGAAATCATTACTGCGAAGAAAAGGACCTCTCACATGTTCGGAATTCCCTAAGGACCAGTACCACCACAGGCAACAACCAACAAAGGCATGCAAAGGGGCAGAAACAAGAATTCGTTACGGGAACATGATTCTCACGGTGGCCGCATGATGGGGAGTAAAGGCGATGGGCGAAAAACCTCATGGACAACACATTCTATCCCACTTACCCCTTATCTTCATTTAAATGCACACCTTCTGACCCCACCTACCCCACACATCGAAAGAAGGTCTTGAGCAAGGGCAAAGGGTTGAGGACGGGCAGTTGAATCGATTCCCTGTAATCGATTCGCCGCACGCGGCAGTCACGGACTAGTTGCCTCGTTATTGCAGTTCTAGAGTTCCTCATACAGCTCGATCGATATGCGATTATTACTTTGGCATGATCCTGGTGTTACTTCTTTTGTTCTTAACTCGGTTAATGGCTCCTACTCCATTCTGCTACATTATTTCGCGACGACACTCTCGCCGCGAAGCGACCACTTTGATTCAACTGTACCATTACCCGTAGGACCAGGGGTTGAAGTGATCATCTACATCACCGGCAGGCGTTCGAGTGATGACCCACACCCGGATACTGTGACTGTGCAGTTTCCGTGAAGGTAAGTAATACATACTCATTCACGTAGGCTCCCCAATGAGTGAGTCATCAATTACCTCAGGAGCAGCCATTATTAGAGGCCACAGACCATTCAGGAAGAATCAGGGAGCTCCAACTTCAAGGCACAGAACGCGCTAATTCTGGGGTATCTATCAGTCTGTTAGATATACTGTCATTTGCATATAAATAGTATTGAAATGAAAAAAAGATAGTATGCGCCCATTGATGCCATAGGTGGATCCAACATCCTTAGTGGACAAAAAAAAATGCTCAGCTATTCACTCGCACCTCGGATAACGGAACTTCTCCCCAAAAGTAGGTAAGAGATCTACGTCTGTTGCATTTTATATCACGGTCAGAACACGTCAGAGCCGTAAAATAAAATGCAGCAGACGTGGATTTCTTCACATACGAGCTAATTCGTTTGACGTCAGTGCGACGGCGCGCCGGCCGGCGGACTATGAAAGCAGTCTATCCTTCCATTGGGAATTCGAATCGTTCCCTTCACAGCGCGCGATCGCGTTCAGCGAGGGCGACACGCCGTGCGGAGAGAAGATGCCAGGCCCCTTCTCACCTGTGACCACCAAAGTTAGTTGAAGAAATAAGAATGGCAAACGCGGAAGTGATCGAGAGTAGAGAGGGTAACTCAAAATTTGAAAGTCTTTGGACAGATGCTGAGTGTATTTGACTTCGTTCGGAAATATGAAATATTCAAACTAGTTGGCACATAATATAACAAATTGTTACTAGGCTCTTAGGGAGGAGATTCAAAATTGTCTTTAATTATTGGGCACCACCTCTCTAAATAGCTGCCCTCTTGTTGCCACAGCCTTCTGTGCACTCTATGTGTAGATATCTTCATTCCTAGAATGCCCTTCTTTCTCAATCATCCTAATTATTACGGAACTTTCTCTGCTCCATTCTATTTCAAAAGTATAACGTATCTCTCCTTTTTTCACCAATTATTCCTGTTTTACAAATCAAATTACATCTGAAATAGGTCTTAAATTATGCCAAATTACAATGTGTTCGTCGTTGACAAATCAAGATCCGATACGCTCCACCAATACTTCTTCACCAAAGCTTTTTGGTGCAAGTACATCTAAATAGAGGCACGGAATAGCTAATGACTCGTGGAGCTGTCAATGATAGGTTTGACGACGAAAATGAATATAGCAATGTTCAGATGCAGTTTTAAAAGATGGCTCGGTACAGCTTCTAGGTGCCATTCACGTAGGCTCCCCAATGAGTGAGTCATCAATTACCTCAGGAGAAGCCATTATTAGAGGCCACAAACCATTCAGGAAGGACCAAGGAAGCTCCAATTCTATAACACAGTACACGACAATTCTGGGGTATCTATCTGTTTTGGGAGCATGATGGAAGTGATAACCCAGAATAGCGCAAAAGTGGCGAGGAAATTGCGAAAATCTGCATATTTCGAGGAACATAAAGCTTCAAGAATGAAGTAAGTTCAAGGGCTGGACGCGAATGTGACTACAAAAGTTATATGGAAGAGGTAATTGGACGAGCTGTCCAAATAAGTGCGCCATTGCGTACAGCTGGTTACACTAGGCCGGCTACCTGTATTCAACGTGTGCGTCCCGGTGCGAATGATGCAACCTCTACAGTCCCTACAACGCAATGATAACTCGTCCGTTCGTAGGTGTGCACACAGGCTGAGCCCGTTCCGGGCCCCTTATTACGCCCTATTTGGGCCGTTTTTCGACCCTACAACTCGCTTGCGCTAATCCTGGGTATCACAGGTTCGCTTTGCCCTGAGGGAGCTTCAGAAACCACTTTAGTCATGAGCTGGGCCTTGAGCACAGAAGCTGTTAGCCCTTCCAAACGCAGCCAACTTCGTAAGCAATCACAGAGTAGTTGCCAGTATATGAAAGTGTCTTCGTACTTGCTGTATTCGATTTAGAGAAAGAATGAATAGAAACGGAAACATTAGTGACAGCTTCACATAGCCGTTATACATTTTGATTAATTAAAAATGAATAATTAATTGCGACTCTTTTCATTTTTGACGGGGAGAGTATAAAGTGAGGTCTTTCGTCATGCCGACGTATAGGAGGGACTTTTAGCTTCGAACTGAATACCTACATACACAACGCTTAATTCAGAGAATTAACTTTTTCCAATACTCATTTGGGTAAGCTAATGAGACGGACTGCCAGCCGATGGTGCTCATCACTCCATGAAGGTGTTTGCACATTTTGTTCCGAATTTAGGCATAAGGATACCAAATAATTTTATTTATAAATTATAAACAAAAAGTACCATATTACCTCAAAAACTTTTGCTGAATCTCCTCGCTTTTAATCCGCTTTTTGGTGCCTGGGAGAGAGTAAACTGCTTTCCTTTTTCTCTTCGAAACCCTTGCTTGTAGTCTGGGAGGAAGTGAGAAGAGGGTGGAAGGATAAAGGGTAAAGTTTTTGACATTAATCGATCCCGTCTGGGTAATTTCCCCCGTACTCGACCCCCATTCAGAATCGTAGTGTCGTAATGAGTGCGTATGGGCCTATACTGTTAAGAAAAACCGCTTTCCTTGCGAATCTTGCCCATTGTCCAATGGGCAGAACCCAGTTTGCTTCAATTTATTAACTAATATAACTTCAGCATTAGACCTTATGTATTACCGTATAAGGAAGATTATTTGGGTGCACATCATGCGACGAGCATGACTAGGAAGCCTATATTTCAGTTAATCTTTCATTATTACGGGGAATTCCGGATTCTGCTCCTTCAAAAACATGAGGACTAAAATTTTCTCTCAAGACTCAGGCCGTTACACAGGGTTTTCCTACACTTAGAATCGGCTGAAATCACTATTGACGACCCACAGTCCCCGCACTTTCACCTCGCGTCATTTTTGGCCACTACGACTTTTCTCGAGCTCTTCTGGTCTAACACGCTCACTTCTTCTAGTTTCTCACCCACGCGAACATCCTGCTCATATGAATTCCTCCTGACCGTTGCCATTATCCAGTGTCCCCGATGTGATCATTGACTTGTTCCGCTTCTCCCACCCAGGCAGTAACAGCTGATCACCCGAGGCTCGTCAATCGTGAGAGCCCTCCTCAAAAAGATGGGATTAAGAATAAAAATGTGATTTTTGCATCACATCTACTTCGATTAATGTTTTTTCTATCTCTAGGTTGCCTTATAGACTAATTGTAATATTTTGGTGACAGTAACGCCCATTCAGATCATTTCCATGCCAAGTTTCCATCATCTTCAATATTCACTAGCTGCCTGTTTTCCCCATCCACCTAAAGACTAGACTGTCTATAGCCCTCCACGTTATTTTTACGAGATTGCCTGAATAGGCAATACTTGTACACAAATGTGGACACTTTATATGTACTAAAAGATTTATGGCAATCACATTAACCTTGAAAGCCTTTGAATGACTTCTTTGAGATGTACATGCGTCAATCATTTTCTAATAATAAAAGGGGCGTAGGGGGTGTAGTGGCAAGAGGTGCACTTACACACGCATGGTCCAGATCCAGGCCAGGATTTTACCAGGCCCTCCATCTCTCCGGAGTCGGAGTTGTACCAGACTCGTCAGGGAGGGTAAATACACTGACTCGTACATCGGCTGGCCACCGTTTTCCCACATACAAATTCAAAACGCGCCACTACGATTCTTAACCGAATTGTAATACCTGGTGCATCCCAAAGACAGTTTTAATCGAAGCCTAAGGCGTCATCCTTTCTACAATAGGATGAAGAATAAAGTCTAAGGGCTTTAATCAACCCCGTCTAGGAAATGAGCCCACGCATTCGACTTCCATTCAGGATAGTAGTGCCGTAATCAGTGCGTATGTGGCTTAAACAATGACTTGCGGTGGCCAGCCGATAAGTCAGTGCTTTTATCCTTCCAGACGAGTCTGGTACCAACTAACCGACCCCGGAGGGATGGGAGGCTCGGTTGGCNGTCTAAGGGCTTTAATCAACCCCGTCTAGGAAATGAGCCCACGCATTCGACTTCCATTCAGGATAGTAGTGCCGTAATCAGTGCGTATGTGGCCTATACAATGACTTGCGGTGGCCAGCCGATAAGTCAGTGCTTTTATCCTCCCAGACGAGTCTGGTACCAACTAACCGACCCCGGAGGGATGGGAGGCTCGGTTGGCCTAGGTGGACCGTGAGTCGAGCTCGCGACAATGCGTGTGTAATAGTGCGTCACTTGACACTGCGCCACCTCTATCCTTTCTATAAAATAGTCCAACTTTCTGAAGTTTCTTGGCATTCAGGTGACTGAACATGTAGAAAGGGATTGTTTAATGTCAGAAATCATATCCTGAGAAATGTTAACGGACGTATTTAATTACATACCCCGCATAGATAACAAATTGATATGCAAGCTCGCATTGTTGTTATTTTAACCTTCCCCACACGCTGCTAGCGAAATTGCGAGATCGAAGACGTCAAAGGCGATGCAAGCAAGAAGCGTAGGCAGATTTCGTGCCCATATATCGTGCCAATTATGACTATCATTCCCTTCTCAGAACTGATGATATTCCCGTATGAATTCAATGTGTTAAATGTTATCTAAGAGAGAACAGAAGACACCAATTAGGGAGAAAAATTCGACCATATCCAGTTCAGAACTGATACGATCTACCCTCCTACCACCTCAACGTGGTGGAAGGATGGCGTTTGGGCGTGTAGTGTAGTGTAGGGCGTGTAAAATTGTTATTTCGATTTGAAATAGCCATGTTTTTCACTAATGCGAACGTGGTGTGGTGGCAAGTGACGCGTTATCCTACATGCATGGTCACGGGTTCGAATCTCACATTGAAATCGCCTAGACCATCCTTCTTCCATCCTCTGGAGGTCAGTCAAACTGTACCAGACTCGTCTGGTAAAAGCACTGACTTGTATACCGGTTGGCCACGCAAGTAACTGCATACGCCACATGCGCTTCCAATATGCTACTACGATTCTGAATGGAATTTGATGCGGGGGCGCATCCCTCAGACGGGATTGAACAATGCCCGAAGTATTCATTTAGGTTTCACTTTATTATTTCACTGAGACTATTTCCAAATTCAAATATTCGAAAGAAAAGAATAAAAGAGGGATATATGCTAGCCGTGAAAAATTCTCGGAAAGCTGGGCTCTCAAGAGAGACGGAAAACTATAATATTTGCGTGGTGGGTGCTTCGAATTAGTCCCGAGAGTTGGCCTTGGCAGTAAATATTGTTTTGATTTCCTGGCCGACGGCCTATTTGAAGTGGTACTTCAACCATCGGCTACTCAGGTTTACCAGAATTACTTGTGCTTCCCAGAACTGCATTTATGACCTCAGGAATATCCTTGCGTACATGGGTTATGCGAAATCGAAGCTGTAACACGTTCCTTAACATCATCCCTTAACAACAATTCATCTTTCCACATCCAGAAGACGACCCAAAAAGATGAAGCGCTATTTTGCAAAATCTTCAAGCTCTTACCAGACGTGGGGGTGAGTGGTTGATTAAATACTATTTAGGGAAAAGCAAGAAGAAAAAGAATTAATAATAGTTTCGATAGGGACGTGGGTGGAGAGCGTAATAATGGCTTGAAACCACTCCACCCTCTCAGAAAGTGGAAATTTCGTCATAACGTCGTGCTTTCCGATAAGGACCATACAGAAGATTTTCTTTCGAAACGCGACACAATGGCTATTTTCAAGTTGCCGTACCCATGGGGAGAGGGCAGCCGGAGGAAGAGAGAGCTATATCGAGAAAATGAAAACTGAACGACCCAGTTTGACTGATACTGTCGGGATTTTCCACTTCTGAGCTTGAAAATGAACTCAGTTACGGAGAAGAGGGGTTTAGATCCAGGCCCGTGACGGAAAAGCATTTGTTGAAATGATAGTGATGCGTGTGGAAAGCTGAAAACAACGGCTGAATGCGGTTTAGTTGAGTTAATTCAAACGGCGGCCCTAGCATTTTACGACCCTGCTCTGAAATTAAACAAATCTCATGTCCACGCTTACAATTAGCTGAACGCTTTGGTGGAAGGTACAAACTGCGGTTTGGTAGCCCCTATTCTAACGTAGAGAAGCCGTAGACTAGATGTGAGGGCAATGGTTTGCCCTTCAGGATGAGATATGGCCATTGACCTTTACTGGAAATCGCGATGTGCGCACTAAACACGATCTCGAAAACAGCGTTCCGTCGTCTCCAGCTCTCGAAGCCTCCGAATATACAGCTCATATCTATTCAAGGCTTGGTTGGCATTCCACGTATCAAAGTCCTGCTCTTCCTTCATGAACTAGTTTCCTTCACAACTCCAGAAAACTAGGAATCAAAGAAGCTTTTCTCATTTATGACAGGCAAATGTTATCTTACAGAACCCCACCATCCGAACCAGTCTGTATTGTGAATGTCTATCCGTCTATTCGTAAGTGAAAGGCAGATCTGGGAGGAAAAGCCAAGTTCTGTCCTATGCCATCAGACTATGATAGTCCTATTTCCTCCCTTTTATTGAAGTATGTAGTTCTATTCAATGCGGAGATTATGTGGTGGCAAGTTTTGAACACTATCACACACTAAGGGATCGAATTCTATCTCAATACCCGCCTTGACCAAACCTTACACCCTGGTAGGCCAGTGTCAGTCTTCTGAGAGTGCATTCAAAGGCCACTACGATCCTGAATGAAAGTCGAATGTGAGGGCATATCCCAGACACTATCCAGACTCGTTCTGTGGTACGCCTAGGGATTTGCAGCCAGTATGAATGAGTTGGAAAACATGGGAGCACATTCCTTGCACCACATTACATTCGCATTCATGTGAAAGATCACGAAACTTTAAAACCACATTTGCAAGACCAGAGTGCTATAACGCCCAGCTTCAAGCCACGTAAGCACCTACTTCTTCACTTGAGAGCTATTTAGATAAACAGTGTTTGCAAGCATTCAGAAGCTAAACCCCTAAGGTCGTAATTAGCGAAGCAACCTAGTGATTAGAAACTTTGATATCAGGTGATAGCACTGACTGAGCTTTTCGTAGTATCGATGGAAAATTTGAGTGATTGAATGCTTTTCGAATAGATAGACCTATCTTGGTTCGAATAAGGCAAAGATGACGTATACTATACATAGTTGAGCATGTGACCACGTTTTGTTCGTTGAAATTGGAATTTTGGAATTTGTTTTTATTGGTGGCGTTCACGGTTGAATAGCAATGGTCCAGTGCAGAATAAATAATTTATGACGGCAGAAATGTCGAAATATTCCTGGCAGTGCCTCTGGGAGTACCAGTGGGATATAAGGAATTCAAATTTTCATCCCAAGCAGGCGATCACAGTTTCCATCCTACCCACGAAAGCCAAATACCTCAAAGGTGTTACTTGATCAGGCTCAATAAAAAGAGGTGGAGGTGGTGCAGAACCAAGTGGCGCAGCATTAAACACGTGAAGCGGGAATTGAGTCCTAGAACGAATCCGGTGTAAGAAAACCAAGCCGTCCATGCCTCTGTGTTGGTTAGTTGGTGCTTGACGCGGGGAGGGGGGATGGAGGACAATATAAGCACTGACTTGATCACGGAGAAACACCACAAGCCATTGCAATGTATAGACCACATACGCATTCGTTTGGGGCTGAAAGATTAATGAGTAGGGGCATTTCACACTGACGTCAAAATATTATGAGGCACAACTCACGAAAATTATCAGGTACCCCTTTTTTGTCAAGAAAGTGGAAGTATAGGTTGGGAATAGTTTATCGGTAGTGAAAAAGGCAAGTAGTTTGCTGATTTGCTGAAATTAGAGATTGGACGAGATTACCATGAGGAAAATAACATGGAAGAGGTGTTCGGACGAGATTACAATTGTTGCATTTGAGCAAAGAGCTGACTACATCGAGGCGGAACTGTCCGTCGCTATGGGTCATGACAAGTTGTTCAAACTCCCTACATAGGTTCTCTTGTGGTTGATGCAGCCTCTACAGTCCAATCTGACAGCGGGCTATAGGTGGGCCAGAAATTTGGCGTAGAGAGATATCTCATAGGCCATTTTTATCGTGAACTGTGCATTTAAAGCAACCCAATAGTACCTGTTCCTCAAGCGCAGATAATAGCGAGACGTTTCACTTTCTCAACCGACGTGATCCATTCAATGGGCATATCCTATGACCTTATCAACTTACTCCGACCTTATTTTATTTACCTTTAGAGCCTTTCAGTGTACTAATAAAAACCTCATCCAATCCTGCGTAAAACCGAAGTGATGGGAGTGGTGTACGAGTTACTTGAAGGGAACGCGTCCGAAGGGGTTTTCAAAATAATTGCTGGTTTTTTTAAGTTCAAAAGAAATACTTTTCCACAAGATTCTGTTTGATTTCCGCCTCGAACAAGGCTCCTTATCGGAAAAGCTGCATGAACTAAGAAATTACATGCTAAATGGGTGATCACAGTAGTTACAGATCATCCATGAATTATTCAAGAGGGGCAAAAAAAATGGCAATATCAAAGGTATTGGGGACGGCTACTTTATTCATTAACGAGTTGGTGTACATACTCGATGCCAACTTTGTCGAAATAGGAGTAAAGAAAGTAGAGTATTAGGGTGAAGTAATCAAAGTTGATAGTAAGAGATTATCCATTTCCTGTGAACCTGAAGAATTACCTCTTTCATCAAGAAATGCAAGGAAGAATTAGTACTCGAGTAATTTCTTGTTCTAGTACATAAGCGATGAAGCTCATTGACAAAAAATTTCAAGCATTCAAGATTCGCTTCAGACACCCTTGAAAGGTCACCGGCTTTAGCTGATTAAAGGTGATTTATTTGACGTACTCTCCAGACTTTGCACTTTTTGGTTATGCTCCGCTCGCTCGATTATCGTTTGCGTGAATAAAAGTTCAAAACACATGGCGAAATGTAGGAGGCAGTTGATGGCAACTGAAAGTCAGTTTTTTGGCTCCTGGGCAAAAGATATCAGTCAATGATTTGCTCAAAGGATGAAAGAAGGATGTCGTTTGTTTTAGTGAATTTAGTTTTGATATCAGGGCAAAGGTGGTGTAGTGGTAAGTAGCGGCCTTCTCAGACTGACACTCTCCTGGACCAACCAAATCCTTCCATCGCTTCGGGGCAGATTAAATGATACCATACTCTCGGAGAATGTAGAAAAGCAGTGACTTGTACATTGGTTAGCAACAGCAAATCTTTTGTATAGGTCACACACGCATTCAATAACCTAGGATTCTGAAAGGAAGTGGAGTGCGGGGCGCATCCAAAGAGTAATAATTATCAAAAAGGCCTTATCGCTTTCGGTATTCGATCTACCTGAATAGTTTTAAAAATAAGCTCAGTAAGGACTCCTTAACGAAAAACTTCTTCACAACCTAATACATAGTCGTCAGTTGCAAGTGGTACCCTCCCTTGCCACCAAACTGGTCTTTACTCTACAGTGCGTTTCATAATTATAAGGTCACCCTCAATTTTTGCACTTTCAAAAAAAGTAATCATTAAGGATTTTTTCTAGCATCATGAACAGATTCCCCAGCACGAATAACCTAGGTATCCGTTTCTTAGCCACTGCTGCATTCTTCTGAACTTTTTTAGAACAGTTTATCGGTTTTTGCACCGTTTCATAATTATAAGGTCACCCCGAGAAAATGAACAATTATTAACGAAAGGGAGGGAATTTCGAGTTTGAAGATACTTGTAAAGGTAAGCCTGTGTAGCAAATGCATTTCTAAACCTGACCGTCAACATGGCTCGTGGTCATCTGCTTTCCTCTGATGAGAAGGCTCATCATGAAGGTGGGCTCCGTACTCGAGCCATTTCCAGGCAAATAGAGAGATCCCCTTGGTCCATTGGGAGATTTCTAGAGAGTCCTCATG
>UZAF01020018.1:2952-16801 GCA_900617895.1 Haemonchus placei | reverse complement strand
AAGGCCGTTGAAATGGCTGTCTCTGTCGTTGACAGTTCATCCATCTCCGCCCTGTCACTTAGTGTTCGCTCCTCCCATTGTCGTCGTCGACACTGTAACTCGACACTGACGCGTTCGCTCGTCATCGAGTCGTCTTGGATTTCCACTTTTTCGTTAGAGTCGAAGCTTTTGGGACGTCGCTCTCTTTATCGAATTCTCATCTTCCATGATTACAGGTGGGCAATCTGTGTTTGATAACTTACAGTTATCGTTCCCTCAAGCCAAACTTCCAACCAAATTTGGTCCTTGTCATAGTCATAGATAACGCTACCCCTCTTTTTTGGGGGTTTTATGAGGTGAACTAATACAAATTGATTTGATATGGACAAGACGCCGACAGTTTTTTCTCATAACGGTCTCCTTTTCTCGTGAGTATGCATATTTGGTCGATAGGACGAGTTGGGGTGGCCAGCCGATGTGGAATTCGGTGCTTATACACTCTCAGACCATTCAGGTTCCAATTAATCGACCCCGGAGAAATGGGAGGATTGGTTGGCCTGGGTGAATATCGGTACGGAACTCGATTCCTGCATCGTGATAGTGCGTCACTTGCAGCTATACAACCTCCTCCCTATTACTGAAAAGACATAATGAAACAAAATAAATCAATTGGTAACATACGGCCCGTCTGGGATGACAGTGAATTCCCAGAACAAAATACTGGCTCAACTAGGTTCAAAGTAATTTAAATGTGAGTCGAGGAAGCAGGCTATTCTTTGTGTTAATACTTATATAAAATTTACGAAGGAATATGGAAGTCTTCATTCTCTCTGAGATACGTTTTAGGGACTTTCAAAAAAGTACTATTCCAAATTCAGCATGCCTCTGAAGTAAAAAGGCTGCTTAGGATTATAACTTAATTCGGATTAGCGACGGGAAAATTTTGAATTTACGTCCAAAATTACGGTTGGAAGAAAATTTTGAAGAATCACACCTCCAGTCAAAAATGCTATTATTCAGTCGTTTTTTTTTTTTGCTTTCAATGAGAAGGATCAGTCTCGAACACATACAAACACATGCAAGTCAATATATAATTAAGAATTATAACTGGGCGTTTTAGAAGTTTTCCTATAAAGTCAGTCTGCCTAGTATACTTTGCAGTAAAGGCAATTTGAGAAGATTTCTGGATCTGAGGAAGTAAGAATTGTTTCTTGCCAAGCGAGCTTTCGGGATAATGAGCAATGTTTCTCCCTAGATCCTTAGCTTTTACAACATTTTTTCAGCTTTCTTCTGTTGAAAACCATATGGTCAGACTAATTGCTGCAACCACATACCATATGGTAACTGGTAATTGCAATTAGCCTCAGAAATATTATAGCGAATGTTTTGCATTTCATAGATTCCCTTCCAATGAACACCCATATTTATTCATCTGAATAGTAGACAGCAGCGGTTGACAACACATCTTGGAAATCAGGAGATGTTCCGATACCCGTAGCTAAACCTGTCATGGTTGAGGAAGAAAGACTGAGTGACTGAAGAACTTACTTTGTAATATAATATGATTGTTCTTGAGCACCCAAGTGCAAGAAAGTATATGTACTTGCACCGAAAAGAATTTGGTAAAGAAAAGGATCATCTGAACAAATGGTTCTGAATAACCTTGAAGCGCATGAGAGAGAGGGTGCAAGTGTAGTTCAAGTTGTATGAATTGCTTCGCTTTGACAGTTTGGCTAACNGGCCGAACCAGATCGATCCCGTAATCAATTCTAGCTCTATCCATGTTTAGGATCCTTGAGGCCTGTCAATGAATTCTTTTCACCAAACCTTGTGATGCCGTCATGGCCTAGGCCTTTTTCCCTTTCAACCTCGTGTGTTAATTGAGCTGTTCATCCTAAAGTGCAGCTATCTGCCATAGGTGGTAATTCTCACAAAATAAGTAGCTTTGGTACCAATTTCGGAGAACTTCTAACTTTCTTCAGTCAGAGAACTTAGTTTTCTGACTAAAGGAATCGACTCCGAACAGCTGACTTACTGCCAGCACTTGTAGCCATTTAGCCAGCTGTCATTTGACACATCGTACTTGTACTGCTGAGTAGCTGAGTAGACTGAATCTCATGACGAAATCTTCACAACACTCAGGAAGCTTTTTTGTAGTAGCTATTGGAAAGGTAGGTTGAGATGGGCCTTCAGGAAAAAGAAGGGGAAGCGAACACATGTTGTGTGAAGAGTACGAATATTTCTCAGCTTGACTATTCATCCGACAATTGCTGCACGTGGCATATATTCTTTCAATGATTTCTGTCTGATTCATACACTGGAGCTTACTGGATAAAATTTGAATGGGGTCCCGTTTATAGTAACGCGGTCGGTCTACAGTACCGTAGGTGAGCTATGTCATGCCCCGCACTCCTGAACTCAAATAGTGTCAATAAGTGGTTTCATCGTTGTTTGATGGCCTGTTCAAGAGAGCGACACTAGAAAACTCATCCATTGTTCATACTTGAACTCCACTTGATCTTGTAAATGTTACATAGGAAATACCGCGGATACTGATCCCAATCGACTTCATTAGCAGCCTCGCTCTAACTCGAAACTATTGACTGATGACAACACGAAAATAGGCCAGAGTTGATCAATATGTATGTGTTTCACTTCCAGGATTTTCATCCTGCGTTGGAGCAAATTTAGTGTACACCATTGTTCCANCAATTAATTTACTTGCGAGATTTCGTGACGAAATAAGTGTAAAGGATTTTGTGATACAGTAACCTTGCATAGCGAGAGATATAATAGAAGAAAACCCAGATAGTCAGAGAGCACCCACATCATATACGATGCACTAAAAGTATGTAATTAGTAAAATGACACCTGGCAATTTGGCGTAATCATGACCTGGTTATGCATTCCATTTGGATTCACCAGCCGGGATTATTGTAGAGTAGGGTTCCCGTATTGTGAGACGAAGAGGTGGTATGTTTACTGTTTGAGTCCTCACTCTTGTAAAGTTTGTTCCATTGTATAAGTGTAAGCAAATATATAATTAATTTCTCGGATTTCTAGTTCTGAGTTTTTCATATTCCAAGATTTTCTTGTAGGGCCTATCTTTACCTGTAGTTCTAATATTCATTGTTATTGCTATCTATTACACGCAGAAGGAGTACATGGAAGAAATTTGAACGAAATTCCCTCGAGTAGCAAAATTTCCAAAAAGGAAACAAGGTTTTCTGAACTTTTTTTTCGTAGGGTGATTGAGTTGACTGATAGATTTCTCTGTCGAGTGACGTGATCACTCTGCGATTCAGCAGTGTGTAAAGAAGAAAAGGTGCATGAGCAAAGAACGATGGAAATTGGAGATACCTGATTTGCGCCATCTCTTCTCCGATGCTTGACCGTGACGTAAGGTTCATTCTTTGCCATCGTTCGACGTCGTCGTGTGCGCGTTCCTTGAAATAGTGCAGTAACACATTTTACACTAGGATACATAGGTTATTCGCATTTCAACCTACTCTGAAAGTCACACTGCTAAGTTTAATCAATCATCTGAATGATAACAAATTGATAAGATCTTATGAAGTGGTGACTGCTGGCAAGGAGTGCTCTTACCTTCCGTAGTTTTCGTGCTCTAATGTTAATTAGTGCAATTGCTGAAAGTTGTTCTCCTTCAAATGTTTCAGAAGTTTTCTTTCTTCTTATTTATCTAACGTTTGTACGTGGTTTGTTATAGCGAGGGTGACGTAGTAGCAAGTGGCTATTCATCAAATGCATGTGGTATGGGAATTGAATCCGGAAACAGGTCTCACCCAGGCCAGCAAAGCCACCCAAACCGAGTCGTTCATGAACATTCAAATGACTGACCTACTCGGTGCTATTCTTCTCCTCAGGTTGGCGTAGGAACTATAGTCCTTCGGCAAGAACCGTCTCTGAGCACAAGTAAAGTTGGCTACCCCTCGTTCTCTGGGCTCAAGCGCTTAATGTTGGAGGAGCGGCGCCCACTCCTCCTTTACCCAACTACATTTTCATCCGCTGCGCATACCAGAGCGGGATTGATCAACGTCAAAATCTTTTTCCTCTTTTTAGACTTTTTGTGATTGTGTGAAACTCGTCCGAGAAATTGTGTCTTGTCCGCTGCATATTTTTGTTTTCCAATGTGAGAATACAGGAATTGTTTGTTTTCGTGGGATTTTCTGTTTCAGTCAGTGAATTTCTCATTGAATCCTTCTCCTCGATATTACAGACAACGCACGGGTTTTCTTACATTTCTGAACAAGCACTAATACCGTCTATCATTTGATATCGTTTCTCATGTTGCTTTCGACCGATAAATAAGGCGGTCAGTCTTGTGCACGACCTTAATGATAACTCTTTTGATCTTCCGCCTTTTATCTTCGTTTTATCGCTGATTGCTGAGTTCGATTCACCCCCATCGCAATCCTTCATCTTTTGTTTGCATTAAATCTTTTCGGTGGAACAGTCTTCGTTCTCCACGGAAACAGGCGCTTAGGCCACTTGCAAACTGTGCAGGCTGCAAAATGCTGTCCGAACTCTATTCTTGCACCTTTTCATGATATCATGATGTCTTTTTTTCCAGGCAGTTGCTTCTGATAAATGACTATTTGAACCGACAATTTTTCGTACCGCTTACCGTTGTGTCACTGTTTTTTCCGTGTATTCGTTTAGTTAGTGGTACTACAGATTTAGTCTTGTATATGAACTAGTTACTTTCAGGGGTAATTAGTCAAAAGCTACCGCCAGAGATACTGTTTGGTCGCTTCGCTTGTATTGCTTGGTTCGCCTATCTGTAGGCGACTGCACATCCTGCAACCGAGTTTCGAGCTCATCGTTTTCGTTTCACCAAGGTGAGTTAAGTATTTTTCATTAATGAGCTAGTACTTGGCCATCTAATGATCGAATTTTTAATAGTTGTTTGATTTGTTCACTTTGACAATAGTTACTATTACTGAAAATGAGATGCCACCATTCTCTCATTAATTGCACGATGGGGGCAGCTGTTTGAAATTGGTAACCTTATACTAGATTACTCGACTAACTGTACAGAACAACAGCATATATGAAAGGTGAACGGCTCTGGCAAGGTGGAAAATGTATTACCCAATCTTACGGCTGGGATTTTTCACATCTAGAGAGGGTAAAGTAACCTGGAATGATGCTGGGCGTAGTACATACTCCCCATTAGGTGAAACAGGTGGGAGGGCGGTCGTGGATTTTTCGTCATTCTCGCAGACCTAGCAGGTATTTCCATTTTTAGCGATGCGGTGATTGAAAACTTTCACAGCGTTGAGCTGATAAGCCTGTTTTTCACTTCCCACTTCGGCTATTCTTAGGAATTATTGCCTACTTCTCTGCCTTCTCCTATGGTGCTTTCTATTGCCTACTTCTCTGCATTCTCTTATGGTGCTTTCTAAACTTTGATAAGATTACCTTTCGGAACATGTTTTGTGGGTGTTCTACCATTGTTTGACTTCTTCTCCGCAATTTTTTTTTGTGGAGACTCCGATCTAAAACCAGCCATACTCTGCGATCTCGATCTGACCATGAGTTGAACTTCCGTCGTTAATTGCAGATTTTAGTTTTTCCCCTTTGTCGACTTTGCTGTTACGAAGTAACCCTCCCTTGTTGTTCTTCAACCAGGTGTTTCCTTGAACGAGTATAAGAACACTAGGAATCGAGAAGCTTTCATTTTAATTGGTCCCAGGTTCTTCAGTGCGAGTGATGAGCGTAGGGCTTTCGAGATAGATTTTGATATCTGGTACTGTTTAAGCTAACTGGTAGGAAGGTAGCTCTTGCAGCGCGCCTACTGTTTTCGCATTTGACAAAGATAGTCCCATGATGGCTTGTTGTTCTTCAACCAGGTGTTTCCTTGAACGAGTATAAGAACACTAGGAATCGAGAAGCTTTCATTTTAATTGGTCCCAGGTTCTTCAGTGCGAGTGATGAGCGTAGGGCTTTCGAGATAGATTTTGATATCTGGTACTGTTTAAGCTAACTGGTAGGAAGGTAGCTCTTGCAGCGCGCCTACTGTTTTCGCATTTGACAAAGATAGTCCCATGATGGTAGCAAGAGATAAAGGGAACTGCATCGAGACAGCGTCCATTACGCCATCAGCCGAGTCCCTGTAGACTTGAGATTATGAAACTGCTATGCTATGTAACTGATAAAACGGGGGTGTGATGGATTCAGTTATTGATTTCCCTCTCATAGGCTTTTTGTGGTGAATATTCGACCCTTTCCAGCTGATGTGTCTCTTATCAATTGTTCACTTTGTTTCCGGTTTTTGCCTTATCTTTTTTTTTCATGGGAAGCGTGATGTGTCGTTATCAGCTATTGGTTTACGCGCACGAGGTAATTTAAGTGGTAGTCCTTTCGTCCTTCGTCCTCTCTTCGCGTCTGAATCTTTTCTTCTAACGTGCGTGCTTTTTAAGGTTAGAGTCAAGAAACACTAATCGAATCATGACATCTTTAGTTGTGACACATCACGATCTTACCTTCTTCACAGTCGCTCACGGTGAAGTGGCCAAGAAAGAGTTTTTCTTTGTCATTTTTTTTCCTCCATACTCTTCCAAGTTCATTTTTCTCCATACTCTTCCAAGTTTGACTCTATTCTAGCCTGAGTTCGAACACCTTTGAACTTCGTACTTTGTAAGTCACAAAAGGTTTAAATGACGAGTCTTTTTCACTTCGAAACCGCGAAATCTGCCAGTGTTTGACTCCATTGCAGAGTTATTTCGTGAGAGCTTCACTCTCTTATCATAGATCTTGTGGGGTACGTCAAGAGCAACGAAGTTAGCGGCTGGCAGCTATAGACCGCCCCTGTTTATGATTTTTAGGAGCAGTTATGTTTTAGTTTCTTCTTAATGTACACATGTTCGCTGTGAGTCTTGAGACTAGTTCGCTACTGCAACTGGGAGCGCGCAATAAGTCGAAGTAACGTAGGTTAACGTTTGGGGTCGTTCATTGCCTTGAGGGGAAAGGGGACTTTTCAATCGGGTGACATGTGTGTTATCCTCACACTGTCTGTTGGTAAGCAGCCAGCCAGGTCTATTGTATTTATTGTTTTGCGTTTGATTGAGTTTTACGATTGTTGGACTAGACATCTACTTCAGGTCATTCTCAGAGCCCCTTCCCTCAACCAACACAATACCGCTAATAATATTCAGTAGAGTAGCTTGGTGCTGATGTAAATGTTTACTCGCTATTTTATATAATTAGCCCATCTACAACGATGTTAGAAATCTTTTTTTTATTGCGCCCTTTTTCAGCCAATTTCGCGAAACTCTGTGAACGTCGTTGATTCACATTTTAATTGATTCTATGAATTAATACAATTTTATTGAAATCTTAAGGATCGCGTAAAATGATAGAAGATCTTGCCGCGTTCCAATCGGCTCTTTTACCATGGCTCGTCGTCGGTGCGGTCATCGCTTTCATTCTTGCGTTTGCCATTGGTGCAAATGACACAGCCAATTCGTTCGGTACCAGTGTGGGCAGCAAGGTGACTTGAGTTGTGCACTGTATTTCGTATCCTTTCACACTAATTTTGTACTGTTCAGGTCGTCACTCTTACTCAGGCCTACATTCTTGCCAGCGTTTTCGAAACACTTGGAGCATGTCTTCTTGGTGGGTGCTGGCCTTCTTTCTGTAGTGTCAAGTACAATTTAACAATCAAAGACTGGATTTTCCTTTTTGTAGGGCATAAAGTGACGGACACGATGCGTAAGGGAGTGATTGATCTTGCCGTTTACAATAACAGTGAGCTCGAACTCATGTATGGACAAATCTCCATCCTGTCTGGTGCGAATAACATTAATTAATTTGTTTATCTGTTTACTTGCTTATTTATCTATTAATATGTTTATATGATTGTTTCCTCTTCTTGCATCTTATTTTATTTCTCATTGCATCTTATTTTAATGAGCTCCAGGTTGCGGTGCATGGATGTTGCTTGCCACTTTTTTCAAGCTTCCTGTGTCCACAACGCATTCAATTGTTGGTGCTACTATTGGATTCTCTATGGTGCTGAAAGGCACTGAGGGTATCCGCTGGAATAAGATCTCGCGCATTTGTGGGTTGTTTTACTTTTGAGTAAAGAGAGTTATCCAAACGTGAAGGTGGATCCGAAAATGGCTAGATCAGAGAAATTACTTCGGTTTTCTCTGGACCCAGTGCATATCTGTTTATTGGTAACTGTTTCAGTGAACCGGTGTACCTATCAATTAGCTATTTTCAGTTGCGTCTTGGATTGTCTCACCTCTTCTGTCCGGTATTGTATCAGTTGTATTCTTCGTGATAATCGATCATTTTGTTCTTAGAAGGGTGAGTGCTAGATTACTGATCTGCAAATATGTAGAACCTGCCTTTGTTTATAAGATGATGATGCTTTTGTGCTACATGGTGCTACTAGAAGCGATGTATTGATGACATCCTCCGTCTTTAGACAAGTGACGAGGTCAAACAATGTTTTCTTAACGTGATCCCGATAAGATAGCAGTCCCGTAGGCGTGAAACGGCGCAGCCTTGAGCGCTGTTTTTCTTTCATTGAAATGTGGTTGCCCCGATAGATGATGAATGGGGCAGTCGCGGTATGCTCTTTGTTGATTGATCGTGAGACGAAATTTGGTCGATCTTGGGAAAAAATATAGATGTTGCCATGGAGGGGCATGGGAAGGTTATGCTTTCTGTTATGAAAACTATCACTTGGCACGAGTTTTGTGTTTCGGATTGCAATTTTCTGACGTGTTGTCACGTCATGATCCTTATGAACTGGCGCATTTTTCCACTGAAATGGTTGCCAGTCGGCTGGATAGACGCTTCCCTTGACTGAAAGATGCGTGGAACAGATATGATACAAGAATGTTTCTCTGGGCATTGAAGCGGTCACTAAAGGGTGTTGCTTTTTCGAAATGTGGAATGAAAAGCATTGGAAATGTGCCTACTATCCGACTTCTGTTTAGAATCTGATAGGCACTTTGATGTGCATTTCCACGCGTAATGATGGCATAAGGCGGTTCAAGCCACACACTTATTGGATTTAGTGTCTGAGTGCCTCTAATGAGTCTACAGTGTTGGAAAAAGTCATTAGTAGTCTATAAAAATGTCGGGTTGTCCAAAGCATCGTGATTGTGCATGATGCTTGACTTAATTATTTATTATTAATTAATAAATAATTAATAATAATTAATAATTTATTTATTAATTAGTTGTGAAAAGTGAAAAAAATTACACTATAAACTATAACTCTGTGCTTCATTATCAGCAAAGGAGAAGCTGTGAATTTTCTCTGATTTCAGAGCCGTCCTCTTGCTAGTGGCCTTAATATTTTGCCGGTGCTGTATTTTGCTTGTATGACTTTCAACATTTTCGCTATTATATACGAAGGATCTGAGTGTGAGTTCCATTTCATCAGGAAAAGGTAATTTGATGGAAGACCTCGTAATCACATTTTCGAGATATTTTGCAAATTTGAGTAATGTTGTAAGGGGTGTCCATAAGTGGTGGCATCTCAATTGCCAACTACCGGCTAGGGTGAGAATGCTATTCGTGCATCATTTTATTCATTGGCATTAATTTCGTCTTTGATGTGGCACTTTAAGTCATTTGGATTTACCCATAGTATGGGGTGCTGGTAGTGGTGAAATAAGAACGTTGTCTTGTTTTATACGAGTTATGCCTGTTTGCAGTTTTGTACTTTGATCGACTGAGCCTGAAATACTGTATATTCATATCCTGCGTTGGCGGTGTAATTTCTGCAATTGTTGCAAAGTTTGTTATAGCGCCATGGCTGAAACGGAGCATACTGGGTCAGTCACTTTTCATCTTTTTATCAAATTTCGTCGTAGTTCGTTCTCATTGCAGCTCGCGCAGATCTGGAGTCAAACAACACCAATGAATTGAATGCAGTCAGTGCTCAAAGTAAGAATTCCCGCAGTATTAGTTGAAGCTTTTGATCTTTGCTCTTTTCTAGAAGCGGCTCTTCTCGAATTTGAAAGTGGAGGACCTCTCAAGGATAAAGATATGAAGAACAGTGGTACATCTGGACATGGTGCGTGTACATTCTTCTTGGCTGTTCTTGCCAAAATCACCTTCTGTTGCAAGTCTTTACTTAGAAGCCTGCATTTGTCTTCACGTTCTATTTAGCTTTAAATGCAGTTGCTCCGTCATCATCTGTCGCCTCCTTCTTTCGCTCTTCGAAACCCGAAGATCCGCAGGCATCTCTCCTTTTCTCGCTTCTCCAAGTGATGACAGCCTGTTTTGGAGGGTTCGCTCATGGTGGCAATGACGTCAGGTAAGTTGTTATCATTTCTTTCGTTGTGTCATGCCTCTTTTGGATGGTTTGAATTAGTTCCTATGCAAGATATTCAGTAACGCCATTGCTCCTCTCGTCAGCCTGTACGTCATCTATCAGGAAGGCTCATCGGCTCAAACACTGCATACACCAGGGTATGTTTTCAGGCTGTCTTTAAATGAGCGGCTCTACATTCAGTGATTGTCTTTAGATATCTTTTGTTCTACGGATCAGTTGGCATGTGTATCGGTCTGTGGACGTTGGGCCATCGTGTTATTTATACAGTGGGTGAAAATCTCACAAAAATTACTCCTCCGAGGTTAGTTCCGTTTCATTCGAGTGAAAGCTGGCCCAAAAAAGTGTTCCCAATTTTCACTACCGGGTTTGCAATGTATGCTTAACGCTCACGAGTAATCTTTAGTAGCTATTCGTTTCAGTGGGTTTGCAATCGAGTTTGGAGCAGCAGTGACTGTTCTCGTGGCCTCTAAACTAGGCCTTCCAATATCCTCAACACAATGCAAAGTGAGAACTCGATGTATTAGCCTTTTTCGTTGTATTCTTCTTTTTCTTCTATATGAGTTCGTAGTCTGACTCGTTTACTTAACAGTTAATCAGATTTAGTGATTGTAGAGTTCAAAGCAGCACCGTTTTGGAGGTACAACGGAGCTGTTCATGTGTGCGGTGCATGCATGTACTTGCTACAATGTGTTAGTTTCAGGTTGGTTCTGTTGTGGCAGTTGGTCTGGTACAAGCGAGTCACTCTGTCCGTTGGGTTACATTCCGCAATATCTCACTCAGTTGGATTGTTACACTGCCCGTTGCTGGTTAGTTGATAAATCGATTTTTTAAGGAATCGTTTGATCAATGTTTTTTTTTCTTTCAAGGGTTGCTCTCCGCCGGTGTTATGGGCCTATTTCGCGCAGTCGTATTGTAGTTTATATTCTATTTTTGCGCTAACGCCTTCATCTACATAGCTTCGGGAAGCCGGGCGATCAAGCATATTATTTATTGCCGTCGAATAGAAGTATTACAAAGTGTTTGTCTTTGAATAATTATTTCTTCAACGTTGATATTCACCGAATTCGCTTGTTTGTTTTTTTCATGAATGCTTGTAATAGCTTTACCAATAACGATCGTCCTTTACGTTTTGACCGGGCGCACTAGCAAACGGAATGCGAAAAGATGCACTGCGAGTTATAATATATGTAGTTGGTCTTCTGCTTCTATAGCTTCATAAGTGGTCTTTCTTCGCTTGTGTTAAAAAGTAGAGCTGTCCATTTCGTTGTCGTGATCTTCAGATGAATTATCTATTTCGTATTAATCCATCTGAATTTAATGGACAACATCAGGCATTTTGGTTAAAGCACCCATATCACAGCGGTAAATCCGCACGGGAGTTTCACACTCCAACGTTGTTGTTTTCTTCGATAACAGGTTTCTAATTTCATACAATACAGGTCAAAACGTTGTTATTATTGTAGATCGTTATTGTTTCTCAACAAATTTTATACATAGATATGTATTCTTTTTCTCTCTGTTGATGTATTATCGGCTTCAACTAGATCTATTTACTTCTTACATGCGAATGTCTTGATTGAGAATTCGGCGTTTGAAAGATATTACAGAATGTACGATAAAGATCCATAAAACCTATCTGATATAAGTGCACATGTGAAACAAAAGCTGAGGCCAAATAGGATTTGTGAGAGGTTTTTTTTTTATCAACTTCTATCCGCCTCATCTGAAGACACAGCGTCATATCCTTCCCTAACTCTTTATATTTAATGCTACTGGTCAACAATTGAACATGATTCTCAGAGATTACTGGATCCATGATGAAAGTAATGCAGCGACGGAGTCCTGGAGTTATTTCTTGATTGCTTTGTTTACTCGTGTTCTCTGATGTGAAGTGTTGGAAGTGTGGAGTGTTGGTCAAGATGTTTTATCTTTATGATCTGATGATTCCTCCTTGACTCGATAAGGGTATTAACTTTCCAAATACGTGCAATCCACAAAGCAAAACTAATAGAGAGGTTATTTTGAAAATGCGAAGGTTGTTATCAACGGAAACGACTCGCTTCAATAATTCTGTGAGCTGTCATTGACACATGTCATTGAAGTGACACGAAAATCGTAAAAGGGTCCTTAACAGAATATTTGGAGGTCATTTGTGTTGTCCTATTTCTTACTGATAACTTAAAGGCACAGTTCAATGAAAAGGCCTCTGAGATATACCTTTAGGATAAAACTAAACGAAAATTCAGTACGGGCACTCGGTTCATACAGTAACCCCCTAGCCTCCTCTCCGGGTGGGAATTTGCGTATTAGAATGGGGTTATGTCGAGCCGGATTACTGTAAGAGCCGAGTGCCGTACTGAATTTTCTTTCCGCATAGTTTTATCCTAAAGGTATATCTCAGAGACCTTTTTATTGAACTGTGCCTTTGAGTTATAAGTAAGAAATAAGGCTCAAGGCTCATCTAAGGCTCATCTAAGAGGCTGAAAAGGGAGGTAATATCCAAAAACTCGATTGAAGAAATTATCGTTTTGTTGACGCTTTGATAAAAGGCGAGAAGTATAGTATAGCCATCATGAAGTATAGGATCGTCTGCAGAATCCTATCGATTGGACCCGTGAAGGAGTACTTGTTAGATTGGGTTTGCACAACTGCATAAACAGAGGGATTACAAGATATGTAGCTGTTCATGGGCAATTCAGTGATCATATGCCCTCATCCGCGACCAGGGAATCTCTGGATAATGCCCATAATCAAATCACTGGTGCGAGATACGATACGGGTAGGTAAAATACGGTTTCTTCTGGTAGCATTTCATTGGCTGTCACACATCATCATCGTGCGACATTATCGTATCCTATAGTTGCTAATGGTCCCACTAGCCACTATATCCACGCAAAGACGAGTATTCCTGTGGAGGTGCAGTTATCAGCTTCTTGGAGCCAGCTGCAACGTTTATAGATCCTTTCAAGGATAACCACCCCGTAGACGAACTTTTTTAGGGCACGGCTCTCTATTTTCTCTTCGTATAATGTTACGCTTTAAGCTTTTATTACTCGCTTAGTGAATGTGAATGCGGGATAAAAACGGCGGGTTGCCACCCGAGGCTGCCGGTGACCTAGACGATGTGCCGCGAGTCGCCTCCTAGCAGATCCGTTTTGTCTTGGTTCTCCGAGGGTGTTCGAGAGCAAAGCACTGTTGCGAAGGGTCGGTGCAAATAGTGCACTAATGTCTTGAACATCAGCCATTGTAAGATATTCGCAATAGGAATGTTCGAAACCGCACGGTGTGCAACATGATGGTAGGCATTCTGCAAATTCCAGGTTCGATTCTAATGTAGCCGGGATATCAGAAAATTGCATAGAAACATGCAGATATGTTCTTGTTTCTGTGCAATTATTCCGGTAGGAAATAGCGTCTGGAATGATTACTTTCTGCAAGAATCTCGTTTTAGAAGGTATCAGCAAACGGNACCAATGAATTGAATGCAGTCAGTGCTCAAAGTAAGAAATATATTCCCGCAGTATTAGTTGAAGCTTTTGATCTTTGCTC
>UZAF01020017.1:0-20401 GCA_900617895.1 Haemonchus placei | reverse complement strand
ACCCAGTGTGTTATTATGTTCTATTTGTTTATCGTAGACGAATCGTTCAGAACAAGTGGAAAGGCTAAGTACACGAAATTTGACAGGTTCCCTTAGGAGTGGTTCGTGGTACAAAAGGGAAAAAAAGGCCTTCATGCGTTGTCAAGTTGGGATTTTACTTGGAAGATCAAAGGCAGTGTACGTGATTAGTCCGGTCTTCACAGGTTACTGTAAAGTATATTTACTAGGATGACTTCATTTATTTATGTATTTAATTGAATACACCCAATGGTGTGCCATACAATAAAAGCAGGACTCTGAGGCAGTTCCTGTCAACAAAAACCAGAAGAAAATGCTCAAAAAGAAGAAAAAGGAGAGAGCCTCTAGGCAGAGCTCAATGCTGAGGGCCAAAACAACATAATGTAAAAAAGAGGAACGAAGAAAATAGAGCAAGAATGTCGCATCAAGGGCATCATCAGTATCACAATGGGACCTCCACTGTGTGAGGGAGAGCTGCTCTTCTTTGAGAAAAAAGTGGTATCAATCAGAGTTCTGATATGCGGCATAAAGACACATAGAGGGCGCAGCCCTGGAGCTTGCTGACATCTCACAATCAGCCCTATACGAACATCCGGGAAAAGGAGGCGAGAAGCTCAGATAGGACCTTGAGTTGGTGAATTTATCGTCTCACAGGCTCCTCAAACAGCTGGAACACATATAGACAATGGTCACAGCATCTTCGAAATTCTAGCACCCTAGATTTTCTCACGCTTTTCTCACGAACAAACCCGTGTCTCATACGGTGCATTACAGATTGTGAACAGCACATCAGTCTAAACCGCCGCTCCTGACATTTCCAGGGATCGGCGAGGTCTGCTGGGAGCATCACTGAGTGCATAATTGCGTGTATAGAATGTACTAAGTAATTGCGTGATGTGCTATGGTGTATGTTACCCAGTGAAGCCAAAGAGGCACAGGGTCCCCAAGCCTCCCTGCCAATTTTTGTGGTGCCCGAGAGGGCCGTATCAGCGTGGGAAGGTATCACCGTGATTCTCACTCGTGAGCGTCACTAAAAGGATTTTTCCCGAGCAAACACGCATGCTTCAGTGGCAGCCTGCTTTGATCATAAACTGCTGAGAACCTATCACTGTCCTACTTGCTGTCGATTGGTTGACTCATTGGGGGACAGGCGGCTTGACTGGCTTGGGATTTGAGCTGACGGGACAATCCCAAACATTCATGCGGGGTCAAGGCCCCTTGTCACTGCCCAACATTCATCCGTTGGTTTTGGCATCGGTGAATGTAACCTTTGAGCTGACTCTGATCATTAATTAATTAGTCACTGCGCTGGAATGCTATTGTTACTCCATTGTCATTGTGCTTTCTCTGTGGTGGAAGCTTTGATGTATCGAGGCAATGAAGGACGCAACCCAAGTAAATCAGCCACCCCTCCTAAGTTTTGTTTATTTATAGTTAGGGCCAAATAGGCCTCGAAGAAGCATCACAAGCATTTCCGTTCGACTTTCACCTCATAATAGTAGTCCCTGTCAAATAGCAGTCTGATTGCTACACTGCTCCTGAGTTGCCTGAGCAAAACTCGATCCTCTGAGCTTGCGTGTGTTGACCGCGCCCTTTACAGCTGTTTCGTCATCAACGACATAAGAGGCTCGATACCGCAGCAATTGGTTTTCTCTACTGATGCTCAAAGGGTAATCCACCATGTAGGTGAATAGCACTATTGATTATTACATTCTCAATCCACCGGCTACTTTAGAAATGCTTATCGATTCTTTCCCACGACCGCGGTGGCTCACGTTGTTGGAAAAACTGTTTGCGATAAGTGTCCCAAAATTCAGGCACACCTTGAATAAAAGAGCTGCTTCCAGCTAGACACGAAGGGTATGAAGGAGAACTTCGAACAGCATCAGAGTTCCCCAGTTAAAATCTGAATTGAATCCAGCTCAGGCCAGTTAAGCTTCCTAATCAGGATCTGCTGTTTGGGATCAAGAACTGACAGCGGATAATAACGCTGACAGCAGCTGTTCCTCGGAACTCATGCTTAACGCCATGTTCCGTCAAGAGGCACTATAGCTCTATTTTTATCAAAAAGGCGGAGGCACAGCAGAGGCTAGAGGCATCGTTATCATCCCTGGACTTTTCCATCAGGGATACCAAGCCTTCAAGTTATCTCTTGCCAATGGGATGTGGTTGTTTAGCATCACACTGGTCTGATAGAGGGAAACCTTCAACTGGCTATCTCGAATCACTGCACAGGAGCTTTATGACTGGTAAAGGGGAATTCTGTGAGAAAGTGCAGTTCATCGCTTTTGCTTCCTCAGAATTTTAGATAGGGCCTTAAAGACACAGTTCGCGATAAAAATGGTTTCGAAGATTTCTTCCTAATATGAACCTGTGGCCCCGAAGGACAGCACGTGGGACATCATCGAATAGAAAAACGACTTTGGCAGGGCGTTACGAGGGCTCAAAATCTTCTTGGCCGACGTACACACCCAAAAATGGCCATGTTTTGACGGCCAAGTTAAGGCTGCACCAATCACAATGAGGCGTTAGGACGCCAGCGAATAGTATACCTATGTTGGAGACCCAGGCAGTGTAAGGCACATCAATCCGTTCAATCGGCTCGGTTCTTCCTTAAAGCCTTATCTTTCTTAAAATTCACCGATTTTTGCGCTTTCCTCGCAATTTTTACACCATTCAGCTTGATTTCTCCAATTATGTTAAGCTAGATGCCTCAGAATTGTTGGGAACTGTGTCTACTGCCAAGCCTAGGCAATCTTTATGAATTTTTGCTTTAATTCTTGTACCAACTTTACTTGAATAAGGCTTTATTTCGTTCCCTCGTGCTCTCAATAATTATTCATTATTATTGCATAAGGTACAGGGTGAGAGAGAGACAATTTACAATATGGCTCATGAAAACCTTTAATCTTTATCGACACATGGTCGAAATGATACATAGAACGAATTGGGGGGAAGACAGGTGGGGGCCAGGGTCAAGACTGTACGACAGCAATATCAATGACATTAGCTTGAATTTTTGAGATTGGATTTTAATGACTGACTGACTGAGTGATTGACTGACTACTAGTCAAATACAACGCTTGATGAGCTATAGTAGTAATTAGTTACTGATTAGTTACTTTACGACACTTAAGAATACAATATTCTTCTTTCTTTTTGTCTATATAGCATATAGAATAAATGAAGACGTTCTGTTTTCATGATGGCACATTGAATCAGGCAACTGAGGCTGTGTGTGGTTATATTCAAATGTGATACAAAGAAAAATAATATTTCAGAAATTAGAAAGAAAAATACTCGCTCAATTCGAATAGTACAACTCGACACTCGACAATTACCTAATGGTTACGACTAGTTTTCTTAATACGGATTCTGAAACGACACTTATTATGGTACGAGAATTTTTGTGTTTTGATGAAATCGACGACGATGACAGTGCCGTTGAGGATTCTCGTGAGTGTGGTAATTCATATGGCAGAGATTAAATATTATATGCATGAAAAATAGAAGGGAGAACCGAGAAGAAAATAGTGATGGATGATGAAAAAAGGAAAAAAAAAGATAGAGGAAAAGGAAGGAAATTAGACTCGTTGGTGTTCGAGTTGTTGTTGAGCGGCAGCTAGCTGCGCTGATTGAAGTTGATACGTCCCTGGCATGATACCGTAACCAGCAGCCGCAGCATATCCATATGGATCCAAACCGGCGGCTTGCGCAGCTTGAACTGAAACTGTGAAATAGTTGATGTCGATGTCAGAATCGGTCAATTCCATTGGATTCTCTCCATCGGGTTCACTTACTCACCTTGAAATCGTGATCCAGCTTGTGGAATGGCATACGCTCCTGCACCTTGTCCATTTGCAACAGCTGCTGCTAAAGCCGTATAATCAACGGCTCCAGGACTTTGTGCAGCTCCCAATAATGGATTCATCAAACCGGCTGATGGATAGTATAGTTGTGGTAGTCTGTAACTGGATTACATTCAACACAATACGCCACTCACTGGTTACGGTAACGCACGCAGCTTCACCCCAAACGTACATGCGTGCCGTCACGAAATCGCATGTTAGTGGCGAAAAGAATTAGAAGAAAATTCGTGGGTTGGGCCGAAAGAGAAGAGAGATCGTTGGTAGTTGTCTGTGGAATTCGGATGACTTCGTTCGTGTGCCAATCTTCCGTGCCTCACAAATCCTGGCTAGTTGGCATGAGGATGACGAGGAGACGACGAGCAGACGTGCTGCTGCTCTTGAATTCTGGACTGGTGTCCAACATCCCGTGTTTTGGTGAAGAGCCTGTGACGGCCGACATGGGATGCGAACGGTCGCGGCGCGGTGCAGCCAATGAATCGATTCACAGCACAATTGCGAGTAGTGAGACATCAACCACTACGTGCTGCATCCGATCGCACGACAGCCTGTTATGCCGTGTGGACAGGAATAATTGGGAAATATGTGAACTATAAAAGACATGCGCTTATTAAATGAGCATCGAAACAGTTGACGTCTCCATGGCATCTCACAACCACCTAGCTAGAAGAGGAGGACGGTGATCGGCGTGACGAATCCATCTAGCACTACTGATCTGAACCCGATCTGACCCGATTCGACCCGAATCCGATCGACCGCCACCTCACACACAGCATGGAATCAAATCGCACACGCACGCCTAACCTTTTATTTCATGTTTCATTTAGTCGGTCAACCATTACGCATATAGCTAAAATGATATGAATATGTTTTGATAAAAGGCCCTGATCCCAGATACCGTAGTGTAAGCGGTATGGATGAGATAAGAAACCAGTACGACTCGACTCACCCAATACGTGTCGGGAATAGCGCCTGTAACTGAGTCTGCAGCGGCAACTGAACCTGATTCGCCAGTGCTGAAAGAGATAGGATAGAGATTCGCTTGAAGGAGAACGTCAATACAAGAGAAAGATCAGCGGATTGATCATCAATTATCAATAGGAAGGAAGATCGTCATCGGAATGAATCGATAGTAACTCTTGGCCGACTTTGTCGCAAAAGTTCTACGTCCAGTATGGGTGGCTTTGTTGCGGTATGGGTTCTACGGACCACTAGGTCTGACCCTTCTTAGAAACGGCCCAAATTTTTTCTGACGCAGTTTAGTAA
Organism: Haemonchus placei; assembly: GCA_900617895.1. Lineage (NCBI taxonomy): Eukaryota > Metazoa > Nematoda > Chromadorea > Rhabditida > Trichostrongylidae > Haemonchus > Haemonchus placei. Next base: position 15,251 of record UZAF01020017.1, on the reverse strand, counting down.
GGATAGAAAAGGTAACTCCCTGAATTGTTCGCAAATGTTTCTCCCGAACCATGCTAAGCTTGTCGGTCCCCCTTTCCCCCTCCCTTTTCTCTCTGTCCAAGCTGGTGCAATCTCGAAGAAAACCGACAGTAGTCCTGTCCTAGCAGAGCCAGCTTTATAAACACGGCCTAAGGGTTTTTGGAAAATGAACGAGCACCCTTTCGGGCTTTAGTGAACGATCGTCGAAGCTTTTTCTAGTCCAATGCGAGACAGAGGGATTTGGAACGCGATGGAAGAAAAACGGGACCGTTGAAGTATGAAAGGATTCAATAGGGATTCACTTTTGCTAAATTTGAGTGGCTTTCTTGGACTGGCCCCCTTTTCCTTGTGTAACGAACGTGTCAGAGTGCTATCACGGTAGACAAATTCAGCATGTCTAGCGATGTCTTTTGAGATTATTCACGAAAGCCCTTTTTCAAGTTCTCCTAGCTCTAAGGACGTTCCAAATTTTTGAGAAAATCGCGAAATTCTGAAGGGCCATGTGAGTGGCACTCTTGAGAGCCGCTAACTGGTTGCCTACTGTACTAGGGTTTTCATGGAATTTTCACAATTAGGATGTTCCCGCCGTCTAATCAGATTCTTAGAATCAGTTTGGAATCAGTGTTATGGGTTAGATCCTCTAGAACTTTGTTTCAGCAAACTTGACGGCATTTTTCAGCCACTTACATACAAGTTATTCATAGCTACTTTAATAACCTACAAGTAACAGTAGTTTCAAATGATGGTGGGTAAGATTGAGAAAATAATAAATGTGAATGACATCTGCTAGACTTGAACGAAAACAAGAAAAAAAAAGGAAAGTCATTTGTTGTAAAGTTAGCCGATCAGGTGCGGAATTCGGGAGCCAAGTGGGCGAAGTAAACAACAACTGATGTAAAGTAGCTTGTTTTTTCTTGTAAACAATAAACAAGAAATCTATCCGAGGAAAAAAAGGCGCGCCACTGTGATATCTGGCAGCTACAGTACGCTACCCGAAACTCGTCCAAATAGGTTCCGCTTTTCAGAAATTTTTCTTGGGCTAACCTCAGGGCACGCTCATTTATTTTTTCTAGATAGGTTTAAACGGGACTGAAATGTTACTCTGAAGTAATTGTTACTTACCAGCCAACTGAACATTGGTACGTGGTTTTGCTCCCAAATATGCCAAATTAACGTTTGCTTTTCTTCCGTCGATGATCGGATTTGGGTCCTTACAAGCACGTTCGGCAGCTGCACGATCTTTCATTGTTACCTAAACTTTTGTGTTCAAGTCACATCCGGTTGCCATAAACGGAAACAGGTAATTAAGCGAATTGGTTTACTAGTCTCTCTTGAATAGCTCTTTTCAACTACGAGTCAAATTGGACAAAGGGGTTGACTAGGGCTGCTTGTTGGCCATGAAATACTTCGTTGCTCTAGCGGTCTTTGCAAATTAGTCGTGGGCTTCAATTCATGGTTAGCGAAAGTCTAGCATACGGTAGCTATTCGAGAAATTTCGCATTAGGGAGATGCAGAATTTTTGATTTGGCGAGATTCAAATGCGAGGTTTTTCCGAGCCTGCAAGGATACTTCGCTTATTAGGCCTCTTCCGAGTTCCACTTCTTGTAGCTTGTCAGCTCTGACGACAAGTGTGTTAATTATATTCTTGGAAGTTATAGGGAATCAACCATGCCAATAAGTAGGTCAAAGAAACGACACAACGGTCAGTGGGATCGTTTCGCGCAAGGTCGTAACGGTCGCGAACTCTGAACGCGGCCTAAGCTAAGTTCGTAAGCAGGTAGTCAGGTAGTGAGTGAAGGGTACTTACGAAGCCATATCCTCGACTTTTCTGTGTTTGACGATCTGTTATAACGACGGCCTCTTCGATATCGCCAAATTGTTCAAAATATTCGTGAAGCGTCTTGTCACTGGTATGATACGGTAGACCACCTACGAAGATTTTTGTGAACATCGTATCGCGACTTCCTGAAATTCAATAACATCGTAAAAAAATAGCAGTAGTAAGTAAATTATTCAAAAGGGGCCTTTATCAAACTTGGTATTCATCAAATTATGCAGTAATCATTTACTATTTGATGAGTGCGGCCAAATAGGGGTCATTTCAAATGGTATTAGTTCGGATTGGGTAGTACAGATTAGCATACCCGTAGCAGCGGTTATCATTATGTATGGTAGCTTATTCATCATCCAGAAGGAGCCTTAAAAGGCCATTCAGCTACAGCTACATCACAATGCGGTCATTAGATATTTTCCAAAGTTCAAGGTAATATTCTGATCACAATGATTATCTTATCCAATCAGGAAGCTGCTATGGAATGGGGAACTCCGCCCACTGGGCAAGTTGAACCTCTCGAGTCGGTTTTTGATCTACATATTCGTGAGCAACACTTGCTAGATTTCTGTATAGACGACCCCAGTGACATGAGGTGTTTCCTAGAGAAGCTTTGACCTAGTAGTTACTATTGACTACTTATCAGGACGAATCTTTGGAGTCAGTCTCCGAATACCCTTGTCCTGCCTTCACACTTCCGTTTTCCTGTTTTTCTTGCGGTTCAGGCTTGGCGTGTAGATGTTGTGAATGTCTCCTATTTCGTTAGGTTAGGCTAAAGTGTGTTTGAGGCCGAGTGCAAGATTAACGCACTTTGTCGGCGGCCTTGTTATGTACTAGTACTTACTCAGGAATCATATTATTCTTAAGCCACGATGTACTACACATTGATCCGCTCAAGGCCCTCGCGGTGGGTTCGGGGGACAACAGAAGGTCAGGGTTTTGTGACTCCTTACTCTGAATGACATAAGTCGATCTCAGTGGTAAATCCTGAGGCTTCCCTCCACCTACTTGAGTTCCGCCCAAGTAGCTGACTAATGAAGCTCATAAACTTTTGATTGAACACGTGACCATGTGGTTCGGGAAAGTTTCTGTGACCGATGTTCGGGACAAAAAAGTTCCTGTGCGATGTAATCATGTGATTGTATATGTGTTTGTGTGAAATCGAAATAAGTGCTGAACCGGGTCTGATTCTCGCCCCCCACCTACACAAACACATAGCGGGAATGAAACCGGGTTGGGGGGCAAGCTGCGGTTTGGCGGGTTGTCAAAGCGGTCGTCCGCGTGTGTGGGGGATAAGGCAGGGTGTCATTTCTCACCTATGATAGAATCCGTTCCGGCGGATGCCAAGGCTGCCGCTGCTGCTTGCACCAACGGATCACTCAACTGTCCATATACTGAAGATGGAAGCATAGCTGAAATTACCAGTGATACTTATCATATCACTACATATCTTTGGAATCCATGCAGATCCATGGATTCCCTTCCCTGTAAATGGATGAAGGACTGGACTGAATCGCCCAGGACTCACCTAGTTCTGAGACGAAACAAACACTGCACACTGCACACACACACGCACACAAATGTCCCGCAGGGAATTACGATAACCTGTGGAAAGTAGATTTATTAGAGTGTATAATACTACAGTAACGACGCGACCACCTAGTTCTGAGACGAAACAAACACTGCACACTGCACACACACACGCACACAAATGTCCCGCAGGGAATTACGATAACCTGTGGAAAGTAGATTTATTAGAGTGTATAATACTACAGTAACGACGCGACCAGGACGTAAAAGTACGGCGGAATACACGGAAATATCAAATAGGATATGGGCGGAGTAAAGTCAAATACATCCTAAGTAGCAGTGAATTTATGAAGAGAAGGAAATGAAGGGAGGAACGAATTGGAGAGGATTAATGGTTGAAGTATCTTGGGCTATGTGAAAGTGTTCAAGGGAGACAGCACACTTCTGCGATGAGATAAGATGAGAAGCGAGTGGGAGGAGGTCTAGAGAGTCAACACCCGGCTGACAGCCGCTCGGGCAACTGTCGCAGCAGCATCGGCGGCGCCCGTCGGCGCTCAACCGCCGCTGCCCCCAGTCAGCTTGCCCACAGATGACGGACTGACGGACTGACGGACGCAGGACGGAGGACGTTCAACACAAATCACCGTAATGTAGTGGATAGACCTCTCATGAACAGTTGTAGCGCCCTTGAGTTTAAGTGATTTAGCTGCAATCGTATACACCATAGTACAAATTATGTGGGGACGGAACGGTTCCGTGGATTTTCGTGAACTATAAGGCATCAGAATACGATAATTGTAAACATCAGTTCATAATTCAAGCTTATTTGAGTGGAAAATAGGGGAAAAGGTCCAAAGGTCTCAGTTGCCCTGTGAAGGCTGGATGGTCCAGTGAAAACTAGTTGGTCACTACGATGAACGTGGTTGTAGTTTGTACAGGGTGTTTGTTTTTGTAGCTGCTTTTTGTAGTTTCTAGTTTCTACGGGGTGTATTTCAAATTGATTTAAATTTTATTTTAATCCGTACATTTCAAGCCATAAACTTTATAAACTATTTGAAGGAGTACCATAGCAATTCAGTAAAAATTACAGTGTCAATACAGTATGACGAAGGAAGTCAGCAACGAGCTATCTGAACAAACACAGCTGTTTTATCCTACGAGTGGATTCGACGAAACTACAAGCTGTTCGGGTATTCAATAATTGACTTTTTTTTTTAAATTCGAAAGCTTTGTCTACATTGAGCGAATCAGCGGGCCTACCAACCCACCTTTGCTAGACAATTGGGCTATTTAAAGAGCAGTGACGATTTGGTTTTTCCCAAAAATTGCCAACTTGAGAGGACCATTCCGTCACGGGGGAAAGCCCAGTGCGCCCGATGACCCTGATCAGGATCAGAGTAGACAAGGCTACTTTACTTTTTGGAACTTTGCTACCCATCTTGATTTTCTGGGGGAATCCCGTTTAGTTACTTCCCCAATTTCAGGTCTGATCAGACCTGTCCTGGAAGAAAACGAGACTTCCGTCATGTATCCAGTCCTAGCAAAAGCACCACTTGGGGAAGGACAAGTGGTTGGATACCTGTAACAACACAGACAGATGGATTGGGCAGAGGAAAACCAAGCAGATCTTGAGAGCGATGGTGCAAGATTTTCGCGTGAGTCACATATCTTTTCCATCTGAAAAATCGTCTTATTACACAAGTGTGGGGGGCGGACCCGGCTATGGGCGGGGCGATCCAAAATGTCGCACCGGTGGTAGTGCCGAAGGCTACAGCAGGACTGATCTGCATCGGGGTACAGGCTAAATCGCTTTCTGGACCTATCAATACACTCAGAGAAATGTTGGATGAGTAATGTTATGGGACGTGAGCTGGGCGAAAATCACGTACAAGATCTCGTAACAGATTACTTTCTTCAATAAAAACCCTTTGCCCAGAGATATTTTGCGCCGGATATCGGAATTGTAATAGTTTGAAAAAATGAATGATTGATTGAATGCCAATGACACATACTTCTTAGTGTACGAACGCCAAACAAAAGTAGAAAAGAAGGTTTCAGGCGATTTTAATGAAACCTCAAGAAATTTCTGAAACATTGCTGTTTCAAGTACAATTTTTGGAAGGGTTTGAGAAAATGAAGAGTTTTAGATTACAAATCGATTCGAATGAGTAAACCTGAGTCAGAAGTCAATCAATTTGAAATGGAATAGTTGGAGGATAGCAAAAAGGACTGCTCAGAGACGGTATTCTAATGTTTTTCTCCTACATTTTTCTTTTTCTTTTCGTGTTTTTTGTTATACTACAAGGTGCCAAAATAATGATAAACTAGAATAATTGATGATACTGAATAATAGTAGACCGTTTGGATCGTTGACAAGTTTGTTGATCTTGTTTTGACTCAATGTTCTTGTTGACTGCGGTCATTTCGCCGCCTTACGCCCGAAAAGCACAAGTACTGGTTCAAGTCCCGTCCGAGACTGAAGTTTTGCCCACAAATCACCAAACCTGGGAGAGTTTGTTGACCTTTCACGGAAAGTGTCCGTTTAATGTGTATCCTACAATCGCTATCCAAAAAATAATTGGATATTTGAGTGTATTCGAGAGGTGGATGGATGGGTGGATGTACTTGAGGGATACTCGTGTTATCATCGTGATTCTTAGTAAAAATATGTACTCTGATCGGGTACTCAGTAAACAAATCACGTAAATTGTCATCGCGCAAGTGTTATCAATAGGTAATTACTACCTGAGGCTCATAGTAGTTTGGATCTAGACTAGTACGATGCCATTTCGGAAGCAGTTCTCATCTCCGAGTACATGAAAAGTACCCTGAGCCAAGAAAATGGCTTCCATTTGGGGTGAAAATTTAAAGGGAGAACTTTTATGCAGTACTACTACTCAGTAATATCAGAAGGTAAAAGAAAAGAATCAAATGTTTGGAAAGACAGCAAAAGAAAGAAAGAAAAACAAGAAACTTGCCTTTTCTCAGTGGGTGGTTAGCGGCAAGCCAAAATGAGCAAATAATCGCTAAACTCAATCAATACGTATGTCAATAGTGCGAGCCGAATATAACAACTAACCAAGACTAATTGCAATTACTGCTTAATAATAGGCTCATAAACTTCGCAAGAACAAGAATTTATGATGTTCAGAGAGATATGGAAAGGGCAGATCCAAGATAGCGACCAGAAAGTCCCACGGATGTTGCCGAAATTCGGGTGAAGCCGTGTTTCATGGGAGCAGTTGCTTATGGGCACCTGATAGTTTTGGAGCGGCCATGGCTAAATCTAAAGGAATTGAGGAGCTTTTGGGAAAGGGCTGTCACAAAAGTGTGATGAAACTCCTGGATTTTGACTGAAGTCGGCAAAAGAGCACTTGAAGATGTAGCTTGTCGTTCACCTACGAATCGAATCGAACGGCGGCAGATCGGGGGCGGGGGCGGCGGCTTCGAGCAGCGGGACCCTTCTGCTTTGTTCGAGCACAAGTGTCGCCGTGAGGACACTCTTTAGATACATACACACACTCACACAGATAGACAGAGGTACGGAGCATATTGAAAGTGCTTGAACGTTTCTCAAGTCCTGGCCTAATTCGCCAGGACAGACAAGGATGGGGGCGTCGCTCGTGGGGACAAATCCGGCACATCATGAGAGCATCTCCTGGGCCTGGGCTATGTGGCGTCGATCCAGTAACATCTAGCAGTAAGGCAGCAGCAACAGCATATTTCCATCGTCCGTCCGCTCACACTCACACACAGCTGGTTATGTCGGCCTGGCAATGATCGGCGTGTCTGTTTACTCAGCGCTATTTCGCGATATATCCATGCCCAATCGATCGGCATCTCAATCATCTGATCCGAGAGGATTGTTTGAGCTCATCGAGGATGGCGGCGGATGTGACAGATCTGCTGCTGCTGCTTCTGCTGCCGCTGCTGCAGCTCCTGCTGCCGCTGCTGTCGCTGCCGTTGGATCTGCGGTTACGGGGTGACTACTGCTGCGGTCACGGTTACGGTGGTCGCGGACCGACTCTACGGACGAACGGATGTGTGCACGACGACGCGCGTCACTTCAATCCTTATCACTAGCAATGACGAATACACAACTATCGACAATGATCACATGCTAATCCGCGATCATCTTTTGAAACGATAAATCAGCTATATAATCCGCTAAGTCGCGGTCTTGGACGAGTTTTCGGAGGGAAAAATGTTTTTTTGGCAACTAACTCTAGTACGCGTATCCGTCACTTCAATCTTGCATTGAAAATGCAAGCGATTTGGTCAGCAGGGCTGAAACCTGGTCCCCCAATGACTAACGTAGTAGTAACTGGCTGACCGACATGAGCACAGGAGCCGGTGCTCGTCGTCGTGTGATCCAGACCACCCATTCTACACCCACCATGTGACGGACTGAAGGTGGAGTACGGGGGACAAAACTAGCCTGCGCCCAATAGCGCAAACATGCATAGACACACACTGAGACACATAGCTTAGTAGGCGTTAGAATCTGATCGATGATAGGAAGGAGTTCATAGAAAAAATACAGAAAGATGCGGACGGTACTGAACCTTCAGGTGGTGTAGATGACAGATGGTTTTCTGACGACTGATGACGGCCAGCTAGTAGTTACTCGGCAAGCCAACTAGACGACGTGTGTTGGGGATGTGAAAGCGCGCTGTGCAGTGATTGCGATGAAGAAGACAGGAAATAAAAGTCGCAGTGAAAGCTGAGAGCGATGACGCGAGGGGAACTTATCTACGAGACCATAAAGTTCTTTTCCTGAGGGTGTTCGTGGGGCAGGGTTAGCGGGAGGGGCATGGTTTTGTAGAAAAGATCACCATAGTGACAGTACATGAAGAGAAGGAGGGATTGGGAAGTGAGAAAGACTATCAACTGGAATTAATCGACGGGAATAAAGTTAAGTAAACGTGTCACTTGTGGTACAGCTACAGAGCCTCCCCCGGCGTTTGCGATTTGGCGCGGCAAAGTGATGGCGCGTTTATGTTGTGTGAGCGCGTAGACGAGAGAGTATGAGAGAGGACGCAATGACTGGTTACTGGTAAGAAACTAGCTCTACATTATGTGTGTGTATGATATGCATCAAGTAGCAGCAACATTGCGGTTTCATGAAAGCCATTACACAACGAAACAAACTCCCAATTCACGTGCCAACACGTCCCGAAACCCCGCCTACTTGCCCCTAGCCCATCTCTTCCCCGCCGATCACCCCAGGGGTCTGTCTATACCAGCCGCCCCAGTGATATCGCCAGTCACTTCCACATCATGCACCCCTCACCTAATGCCATGTAAATAGTTCCCCGGCAATGTCTTGGGTGGCTGGCAATCGTCCAACATACGTCACAAGTGTAATGAGAACACAAATTATGCGGTTTTATTGATCTTAATTGTCACCTACCACTATATGAACGTTTCCTGGTGAGTGTTGCCGTAGAAGGTCGTCTCGTACGCATTCACAGCTTTAATCATGCAATTAATAAACGGAAATCATACAGTAATAATGGTAACGAGATCCGAAACGATCGATATTGAGACTGTGAGACTGAGGTTAGTTGATAAAACGTGTACTTGCACAAGAGGTGACGACGACCGACTGTGGTGGTGGCGCAGCTGAGTGACAGATCTCTTCACAACGATGTCACACAGCCACTCAAAACCATGTGATCCTTATGAACCGGTAGAGATTGGCAAGCAGTTCAATGTGCAAAATGGAAGCATCACAAGTTTGGGTACGGCATCGGTACATCTCACAAAGTGCCATAGAGAAAGTCAACTGGTTCTGGTCTGGGACCGACCCGAGTATGGGACTTCCCAGAGTTCATGTTTTTTTTCGGAGGCTGGGAGGTATCGTCATAGAAAGAAAACAAGCTCGGCCAGATGATAAAAACTGTCAGGGGCGAATCCGTTACCCTAGTAGCCATCAGGGGTGGTTTCCAGATGATCAACCGTCATAGCCGGCTAGCAAGCCAGCCAACCAACAACGAAAGTCAGAAATTTTGTCGCCAGAGACGGATATTTCTGAATGCGGGGATTGATTGCGCACATGGAATAAAAGCGTGGCTAATTTGCGGTATTCAGTGCCGGCGAAAAGGAGGAGGCGTGAACGCGTTGGACGACCAGACAAAGGCGTCCGGATTGTCGGCGTTCAAAATCGTCGGCGATCTGGTGGAGTAAGACATTTCGCTCAGCATATCAACAGGGACTAGGCCTTGGATGTGAATCCGTTCTAATTTGAAGCTTTTTTTGGGTTAGGGAACTTGAAGGAAACGATAGGGCGAAACAATCAGACCGAAATAGCCGAAATCGCAGTACAAAAAAAGAAGGAAGGAAGTGACAGTTTTAAATGAATTTGCGCTGAAATCAAGTCGATGCTTGCCATTTTGCAGAACAACTTACTAAGAAGAAATCCAGGCACAAAATTCCCCTAATCGGCTTTGGTAGGGAAGAGCGTGAGAGATGGCATCATTGTAGGGGGGGAGGGGGGGAGTCTGAGCCCGGGGATTGCGGATGATGGAACTAGGCGATGGCCATCGAGACTTTTACGAGTTTCGGCGTGGGGGTCTCCTGAGTGAAGAAAAAGCCGCCAACAGATGTGAACTAACTGAACTGACGTATGTAGCAATGAAGGGGAGGGCAAAGGCACCTCGTGAGCTCTGTTGCCCGACTTCTGGCCAGCAGACGTAGGCCATCGCATCGTCGACGATGACGAGCAACTGCTATAACAGCTGTCGGCCAGTAGATGAAAGGATTTGACAAGGAATTCGGGAAGAAAGAAAAAAATCAAGCTTACTGTACATTACTTCAAATGTCTGGGAGTGCTGCCTGGGAGGAATGCTGCCACGTCCGCCAAAAGCACGAGGCAAAAAATTGCCGAGAAGTGAAGGGGCAGGGGGGTGGGGGGACAGCGCTTCAAAAGCGTGCTCAGGGTGAGGAGACCATTGAAGCTGAATCAGGCAGGACATTCACTGAATAGAGGGCTCAAGCGCTCCAACTCTTCCATTGTGCAGAGTCACAATTGTGTGCGATTGTTTCCAACTACCTCACATCAATTATTTCTGAGCCCTTTTCGCATGCACTGGCCTCCCAGCCGGCCGGCAACGTTACTACATCATAGTCACTATGGAATTCCGACGTATTGGAATTTGCTAAGGAAAAAACCACTTTAATCCGTATTATTGCTAGCAATAGTGATAAGGCACACATTCCTGTCTTTCCACAACTAACTAGTTGGTTTTGACGGAATCGTCATTAATTAAAATTGGATTTTATCGCTCCTACTCAAGAGTATATTGAAAAGAAGATGTAAATAGTAAGGTTGAGGGATAAGTTAGGAGAGAATCAAAGTAAGATTTGCCAGTAGAAATCATTTAGGAGCATATTCTAGAGAAATGCCAGTTAACAAATGTGATTTTTCCTTTTCGGACGAGTTATTCGAGAGTGTGGCGGATTAGTGAGCTCATTTAGGATAGAGCTTTATGTATTAATGATTGTAAGAGTAATATACAAAGTTAATGAGACGACTATCACATAGACCGGAAAGTTTACGGGAATTTCTCGGTGGTGCAAAGATTGATTCGTGGAATGTTCAGTCATAAGGAATGGAGGGAGCGGGTCTGAATCATAAACGTGCTTACTAACATCGATGCTTGGCATCATATAATTTCTCCTTGTCAAGCTATATATCCCTTCCAATTGACTATGTTGTCTAAAAGGAAGATGATTGAATGGCGCATTCCATTGGCACAGCGTACTCTACTAATGAGACCTAACAGGCTGTTTTTTCTGGCCTCTCTAAAAATCATTTTGTTGCTGACGTTAAGAAGTAGGCAGAAGTTTATTATTTATTTAAAAACGCAAGTTCAAAATGGATTATTTTGTTGAATCATGGAATAAATTTTATGAAGTAAATTTATGAAGTACTTTAGAACTTTATGAAATTATAAATTCAGTCGAGTAAACGGGTACAGAATAGTGGATGGCAGTGTCAGTTGGGGGGGGGGGGGGGGGATGTGGAAGCGGGGAACGAGAATGTTATCAAGAACCGCAAAGGAGTTGGCTGCCAAGCAGGCTTTCTGGTAGCAATTAAAAATGATAATTAAATATTAATTATCAATATTATTATCAATTGACCACTCTCGGAGTAGAAACAATGAAAATAGGCTAAATTACTATGACTGCAAAAGTTTTATAGAACTTGTAGTCACTTACTGGGAAGTAAAGGCTTCTATTGATTAAGGACTTACTGTCAGATGGCCCCTTAAATGAAATTGAGGATTTCTGGATTTAGTCATATGAAGAATTCAGGGCTAGACTTTTACTAGTAAGAGAAAGAACAAGTTAAAAACTGTGGGAGGCTGTGGCGGATTTCGAAACTGTTTTGTCATCAATACAGTTCAACAAAGCTGATTTAATACATGTGTCATAGATGAACTCACACAATGAGTCCTGCCTGCTGGAAACACATCCACACATACGGTTCTCATTGAAACCGGAAACATGCGGGAGATTCTGAAGTCAGGCGACAGTTTATGGCAATGGTGGCTACTGCCCTCCAAAGCCATCCAAACAACATAGACTGAGGGAAGGGGGGATTAGAGCACGATGACGGAGAGAAGGGATTTACTTTGTGAAGCGCCCCCATGAAGAAAATTCGCCGCCGGTATTGACGACAGTGATCCGGGGGGTATTAGGCAAGGCCCGATGGCAACGTTAAACAATATGAATGTGCCCTGTGCCTCGAATGCTTAGCCAGCAAGCCAGCCGGCCAGCCAGTCAGCCATCCAGTCGGCAGCCGGCCGCCACTGGAACAGACGGACGGCAATGAAGCTGAAAATGTCCATTGTCCCATGGTGGCCCTTTGGATATGCTACTATTACACGAGATATTGGCACTTATTCAACGATCATAGAGCGAAGTCTAAGTGAAACTAGCGAAAGATATCAAAATGTACAGGAATTCCTGAATTATCGATCGGCTTCGTGTCCCCTAAGATGTTCTCAGGAAAGCACATGTGAGGGATGGTCTCTTTGGGAGCAAACTCAACCGGCAAGGGTTATTACTCGAGTAGAGGGTAAGGCATACCCTTAACAGTATATTTGCATAGATTTACTTGCAAGTTTTGTTTTTTGAGCGGGAAAACTTTTGTAATTACTAGATGAATACTGGGAACTAATCCGTATATGTTACTAACAAGGAACTTCAATATGTGAAAGTAATGAAAGGATAAAAGCGTGGGCTCACAGCGACAGTATAACAATGAAATATGCATTGTATCGTCATCGGATATTGGAACACTTTGAAAAATCAATAACTATATAGAACACAATTGTAATGTTACATCTGGCATTGAGCGGTTGCCGCTCTATAGCTACGATAAGTCTTTGACGAGCATTGGACCTGGTGGCCGTGGTGCCTGCCAAATACTAATAAATCTCGAGAATAGTAATCGGATATGAAAACAATCAGAAGGTTTCAGAATAGTTTCTTCTGCCTTCTAACTAGTTCATACTTAGTAAAACGTGATNACGATAAGTCTTTGACGAGCATTGGACCTGGTGGCCGTGGTGCCTGCCAAATATTAATAAATCTCGGGAATAATAATCGGATATGAAAACAATCAGAAATTTTTGACTAGCTTCATTTGCCAGCTCCTAGTTTATACTTAGTAAGACTTGATTGCTTCGAAAAGTTCACTTTTTTGAAGGAAATCGCCTGCATTATACATAGGTACCACAACAACTTTATAAGAATTTGTAATCTTTACTTTTGTTTTCCTTATGTCAATAAACTTTAGGGAAGGAGAAGAGAGTAATCAAATTCTGTTTTACATTTTAAAATGATTTTCAATTGAAAATAATCTTTTTTGGAGAGCCTGTGGGCTGAGTGCGGGATGGGATACCGAGCCATCACGTTTATCTAATGGGGTGCCTTCAGCCAGTGCATGGGAATTGCCAATTTTCTGGCTAACTGACAAAATAGTGAATGATCTTTGTAAATACCTTTGAATATTTTCAAAAAAGATCTGGTTACCTGGGTAAGGAGCTGAACCTGAACCTAGATCACAATTTTTCGCCCTATGCCTTAAATACCAGCGTTCACTCAGGTACATTGTGTGGTTCGTTAAAGTCTATTATTTCTGAATTTCGCTTTTAGAACAAAAAGTCTAAAAGTAGATAGAAGAATGGAGGATAAAGTCTTCAGGCGCTAATCAATCCCGTCTGAGAGATGGCCCTCCGCACCGATTTCCATTCAGAATCTCTCTATACAATGACTTGTGGTGGCCAGCCGGTGTACAAGCCAGCCCTTTTATCCTTCCAGACGAGTCTGGTGCCAATTAGCCGATCCCGGAAAGATAGAAAGCTTGCTTGGCCTGGGCGAGTGTCGAACCGGGATTTGAACCCGTGACCATGTGTGTGTGATAGTGCGCCACTGGCCATTACACCGCCTCCGCCCTCCATAAATACGTATCACGTAACAAATATAACATAAATTAGTGGAAGATATTTTGGATAGGGGGTGAATGAGGATGGCTCCAAATAAGCAAGTATCGGGGTTCTTACCCGGCTAAGTCGCTGACACCAGGGCATGGCGCCTATTGAATAAGGTTTCATAGCATATTTTTGCGGAAAATTTTTCTGGTATGTGGAGAATCTGAAACATTCTCCCGTTAGGGAGGTTTTTGTAATGCCAATCAATGCTGATAGTGAAGAAACGCCCGAACGTGTGAGCAAATTGTAACCATTCGTAGGAGCTGAATCTCTGAACAGGTCATCAGAGCTAAATACTGCTAGCTTCTTTACTTCAAGACCTATCACCGCTTCCCTTGGGTGGTTTTTCCTCTGGTTTGAGTACTTGTCAATACTTTTTTTTTCGTTCACGGGGAAGCACTGAGTGGTGGGTGGCCAATTCTTCAACGATGTGTGGGTGAAACTCGAAGAAACGCCTGCTTACTCATTTAGCCTAAGCTATGAGCACTGGGTTGAATAGGTTTTTGCTCGGGTCGTTATAAATGCTGACTCACGGGGAAAATGTTTGGCCCAGGGCGAGCCCGCCTCCAAATTGGCTTTCTTTCGTCGCTTTTGAACTTCGTTGTAAATGTGTCAAAGTAGATAACAAAATGAACGAATAATTAAATAAATAAGGGAATAAATAAATTAATTAAAGAACAACTGAATAATAATTCTTCCGTCACACTTATTAGCTACACCTCAACAGAAAATTATCTGCAATTAGCTTTGCTATAATCGATGTGAGTTCATTCTGATCATTTGCAAGGGAAATTGAAATGTTAACTTGTCATTGAATTATCTCTACCAATATTATAAAAAGTGATATTCATGATTCCCTATGATACTGATTGATAATACAAATGGGGGGTGGCTAAGTGGCAAGTGGCGCACTATTACACATTCACGGTCCAGGGATTGAATCCCGATTGTCCGAGCCAATCAAGTCTTACTTTCACTCTAGGTTGATGAATTAATGCTGGATTCGTCTGGGAGATAAAAACGCTAAATCGTGGATCTGCTGGCCACCGTCACTCATTGTATGGGCCACAAGCATTCAAACCACTTTTGCGTTTTTGAACAAAATGTCCTTTGCGGGGCGCATTCCAGAAAACAATATCGATTCACACGAGAACTTTGTCTCTGATCCTTCTGTTTATAATAACTTGGTGCTACTCAGTCTGCCAAAGAAGACAAAAATGAACGTACGGGTCTGGTACCATTTAACCAACCCCGGCTTGTGGAAGGTCTGCGTGGTCTGAGCGTAAATCGGTCCCAATTTTGATTCCTAGAGCAGATTCTAGCCTTATCGGGACTAAAGTTTAGTCTTCGATCCAGGACCTTTGTCCGAC
>UZAF01020016.1:0-20406 GCA_900617895.1 Haemonchus placei | reverse complement strand
AAGTGTTCAACCGTTAATATGCAAGACGTTGTAGACCTAATAACGCTCGTCTTCTAACAGTCTTCTGAACATCTACGAACCCTGAGTACCAAGGCTCCACCTTTAATACGAAGGAAGTAGCGGATCATGCAGCTCTCTCCTTATAAAGTGCTTTGTCTTAATCCAATCGTTATGGTCTCTATCACACATCATCACTGTTCCCATCCTGCCCCCATACTCCTACCAAATTTGAACGCTCTAGGTCTACGTAAACAGGGGTTTCGAATTTGTGTCAAATTTTTATTGCGCACGCCCCCCCCCCTGTGCACGGAATCCGGTGTCGCCTCCCACCATGAGTGTTTTCATCCTGCCCATCGTATTCCTACCAAGTTTGAAAGCTCTCGGTTCACGGGTACAGGAGTTATAAATTTGCGGCCCAAAATTGCTATCGCGCACGCCTCGCTCCCTGTGCATGAAGTCCGGTCCTGCCACCCACCATAAGTGTACCCATGCCGCCCCCTGTACTCCTACCAATTCTGAACGCTTTGGGTCCACTGGAGCAGGAGTTATGAATTTACGACCTAAAATTTCTACCGCGCACGACCTGCCCCCTATGGGTGGAGTCTGGTCCTGCCACCTACCATAGGTGTTCCCATCCTGCCCCCTTACTCCTACCAAATTTGAACGCTTTAGGTCCACGGGGACAGGAGTTATGAATTTCCGGTCAGACACACACACCGACACACACACAAACAAACACACACACACACAAACACACCGACACACCAACAGACACACTTAGCGAATTATATTAAGTAGGATTGTTGTTGTTATTTTTCTGGGTTGGGCATAGGGCAAAACCAACAGAGCACACGGCTCAGCGGAGCGGAGCCACAGAGGCAGGACATGCATAAGAGTGGGCATAGTCTCAGGCAAAACATCTTAATTAGGTTTCATAACAGCCCAGACGCCTGGAAAAAAATTGACAAGGGTACGGGATGGGTCAGCAAGTGAGCTGAAGAAGACTCACCGAGGGCGGGCGGAGCGTCTCCGCAGTGGGCGGTACTTCCTACGTAGGTCGCAACCCGATACAACGAAGGCGTAGAGGCCAGAAAAAGAACAAAAGGAGTGAGCGAAGCCTTATGCGTGCTAAGCATGTATAATCCTGGGGAAGGCCCGGCCACATTGGGCGCGGGTGCTCTCGGGTGGAAGCTTTTTTGAAAACATGTATAATTCTGTTCAATTGTACAAAACATTCCGGAAAGCGGAGAAAAGGTGATTAAAGGTAGCAGAAAAAAATGTGGTGAGATCTCTGATGTGGGCGGAGTTTGCGCGGAGGTGGGTGGGATTAAGATCAAAATTCGTAACTCTGATCAGAAATGTTCCAAAACGCGAAAAAAAAGATTAGAGGTTATAGAGTGGTCAAATCCCTGAACAGGGATTAACCACCAACAATTCTGCCCCAATGAGCGGGTTGCCCACAAAGCGGTTCAAATCTAGAAAGAACTATTTCAATCTGATAATCAAACAGTCCGCTGAATGACCCCATCGTAGATGAGTGTTCATGGACATTCATATAAGACGCGCATTGGCGTGCCTAGCCCAACTGGTATACTCATAAGGCAGCAGACCCGCAGGTTTCAAGGAATCTGACCACGCAAAAGCGATTTCCTGCACGATTTTGCCATCAATTCGAAAATCGACCATCAGCATCATCAACTGTAGCGTATATAATGCAGCCAATTTAATAAAACAATCATATCTATTAGTGTTCATCGAGCAATATTAATATGCGTGCATAATTGGATCATTCAGAGGTGGTGTTTGTCTGGCTGAAGTTTCACCAATGCCGGGTCCTTCTCTGTATGCGAATAGCCGTGAGGTGCAGCTTCAGACGAGACTCATGGCTATTCGCGATACTGGACAAAAAGCTCAGCGCTACGTTTAGCCAACTCCTCTTGATAGGGCCTCTTGCTCCCTCTGTACCGAACAGCTTTTTCAAGACACAATAAAGAACAAAGTAAGCACAGAAGCATCGAATGCCATAAGCACCATAAAGTAAGCAAATGCCCAGTTTTTAAAAATGACGAACCAAAAGCTCGTCTCTGAATATCTTCTGAACCAGTAAGGAGTTATCAAAAAATTCTGGGCACAGTAATTCAGACTGGGCCTTTTTTCCATGATTTTTAATTTCATTCTCTATGTTTAAGTTCTCTATTCTCTGATTTCGCTTTGTTTTAGCAGCAGCTGTTTCATTTGAAGGATTTTCCCGCTTGGGGATTTCTTTTACTTGAGTGAAATAAAGAGACAAGTTGTTTTATAAGTCCATCAAGTGTTCAGATGCCAAAAAAGTAGAATAATTCAAGCTGGCAATGCAAGCGCATTAATTTACATTACACTTACATTTTCATTACAAAATCGCATGATTCCGGACAATATAGCTGGTACCCTGTCTCGTATGTGTTTTTTAAGATTCGATGATTCCAAAAAAAGAGGGTGGAGGGGAGGGGGAAATCACAGCGACATTATACATATGGTATTCGCTTATCAATGGATAACCCATATACAGGCAAAATTCGAGCTTGAGCTTACCTCCATCCACCACCCACCTTTTTTTGTGATGTTTTATGATCTTGAAAAGTAAAGATAGTATTGTCTTGAATTGAGTTTGTTATTGTACTAGTTAGACCGAGTCTTATATATGAATGTAGTATGACGATTTGGCACTGTAGCCCCATATCGCTCGACTATTAACGCCATATGCACCAGTAGGGCAAGGGATAAGAGCTTGATGACCGGAAAGCAGCAATGCGGGTTCAGTCCCTTTCGAGGCTGGTTTTGATTTTTTTGTAACTCGCCAACCTTATCAGATTAACGGCATAGTTTCTGTAAGAGGGAGAGTTCAAGTGATCTCAAACTTTAAGTCTGGAAATCATTTCTAATCGTCGACAACAGACTCAATAACCACCTTAAATGGGAAAAAAGATTTGTTTGACGCCGAGTTCTTGTACACCTTACTTTTGCCGAAGTATGCTTGTCGAATGGTTCAGCAACCATTGGACATCCGCGCCATTTGTCTGGAGGAACCCTGTAAACAATCAAAAAGGTCCAAAAATCCTGGTTTTTTCGATGACCCTATCTTTGAAACTGAGGATTTTTGGCTTTTTCTGACTGAGTCCTTGATGGTGGCTGTTCAATGTAAACCACTGGAGACACTGGATTAGTTCAGATGATGGACCATCCCCGGGGATTGGTTGTGTTTTCAACGAGCTTGGCCAGCCATATCGCTCTCGCTCATCAACGCTTGTTTACAAAATTCAATTAATGCGTCAGTTATTCGTTGTGACTAATTCGCCAGCCGGTCTCTGTCGCGTCTACAGCCATTCTATTACTATCGAGTAAAATGTGGTTGCGTGAATCGTTGTCCATTCATTTGTATTGAAAGATTTGATGGTTCTCTACATAAAATTCAAAGTTGCTACCCTTAGGCCTGAGCTCCTTTTCAGAGACCCGTTTCTCTTCTAAGGGCCAATGATTGCTGTGGTTGCAAAACTGTAGTGGAAAATAAAGTCTCAAGTATGAGCTTCTTCCAAGGATTTATCAGTAATCACGGGTAAAAGGAAATGAAGGGCGGCCAGAAGCCTTTCTATAACAACGGACTGGAACAATTTTTTTGGCAATGTGGCAACGCAAACCAAAAGAATTCCTCTTTCTGTGCTTCTCCTCCCGATTGGCTCAGTGACAGTCTTCTGCGTGCTTCCTGATATCATTGGCGATGATTCAAATAGCTTTCCAAACTATTTTCAAATATCGTTCGTGCTAGTTTTGGAACTTTGTAACAAATACAGAAACCTTTGACGCTGATCAGCTCGGTTCAGGATAGGCCCCGCGTACGACTTCCTTTCAGAATCAAGGAGGTATTTCGAAGGCGTGGGCGACCTACGCAATGGGTTCGGCGTTCAGCCGTTGTCTTCTCAGTTATACCTGTACTTAATAAGTGAATGAATACTTAATAAATGCCTAAGTCGGTGCTGTTTTCCTTCTCTTCGAGTCTATTACCAATAAATCTACCCGGGAGGGAGGGCCCGGCCTGCATGGGCATGTGTACCAATCCAGGGACAGATCCAGAGATCTTGTGTGTGTGTTTCGCACTACTTGTCGCTTCACAACTTCCGACCTAATCATAAGATATTAATTCTAAATCCTAAGCCTCCTGTCGTTCTCGTGGATTTGAAGCTATGCTGGCTTGACCCGGGTATCTGCGCGGGGCCGATCCAAATACCATGTATGTGGGGGTGCGTTACTTCTCACTACACCCACGTCTGGAGACATGGATGGGATGAACGTTTCATAGACAGTAAAGAAACAATCTTTTTAAACTCTGCTCTGTAACCAATATATGATGGGAGCTTACTAAGCTAATCATATTGCTTTCGTACTGGAGGGACATTAATTGGGGGGACATAACGTAGCGACCTACCAGAAAGGGTTCATAACTTCTCGGATCCCTATTGAGGAAGGTTCAATAAGTCGTCCCACATCAACATAAACTACGAAAGTTCCGTCCTCAGATGTTTATTGATGAAGGTTCATGAAATCATTCAGCATCTCGAGGCTATGAATTCCACTAAATATTGCACGGCCTACAAATTTTTGCGCTGAAATATATCGCGATCGTAGAACAAGCAGTTTAATTGAGGGTAATGGTGGCCCCACATTCTGTGGTCCAATTTTGAATGAAAACTCTTTCTACTGCCATTCGATCATTCCTTTTTTTCAACTATCCGATCTTATGCTGGGGTGCTATAGTGGTAGTGGCGCACACAACTACACGCATACAGATTCTGTAGTCCATGAATCGAATCCCGGATCGATACCCACAGAGGCGAACCAAGCCATTCATCGTCCTGAGGCCGGTTAATTGGTAATAGATCTAGGAGGATAAAAACACTCGCTTGTACATTGGCTGGTCCACAGTTAGGTGAGAAAAACCAGTTCCAGAAGCGGGACCGATTAATGCCGAGGCAATTTATTCTCAGACTTTATTCAGTCGAATAAAAACTTTTTCAAAGTCCAATTCATTAAAACCACCTCTCTCTGGCAGTCGGATCCCCCTCAAATTCCCAATCGTGTTGTGGAGTGTTCTGCTCCGAAATCCCATTCTCACAATATTAAAACCCATTTCTCCTACTGTCAAGTAGGCGCCTTCCATTAACTTTTTCGTCCTCCCTTCAACATTCCATCTAATTTGCTGCAGAACATATCAGTCCGCTGCTCATTTCTTGTCTTCTCGAAGCATGGTTTATTTGCTTGCTGGCCAGGGGCGTGAAGAAAGGACAACCGAAAAAATCAACGGCAGCAGAGTATTCGATTTCCTTGAAGCATTATAATTGATTACACAAATTACATTGCTTACGTAATTCGAAAAAAGGGGGCCAGAAACGGGCCCGCCTGGAATGAACTGTCGAGAGTTTTATAGTGGTTTTTTGAGTTAGTCCTATATTTTGCTAGCTTACAGCGTATTTCCTCTCTTTCTGACCATCTCAGAGGAAACGTTCAGGTCCCTTCAATCCCATGTATGGAAAGAAGTTTATCCAACGCATCCTGAAGCGGATTGATCAACTCCGAAAGGCTGTATAGTCTATCTTTCAGACCTACAGAGAGAGCAAGCACTTATACTTCCGAATTTGACGACAATCAATATGACACTATAAAGTGAGCAAGCGAATTGGTTGAATCGAAGGAATCGTGATCAGGTTTCTCTTCGTTGGCAAAGAGTGACAGGTGGCATACCTCCACGGAGTATGAAAGCCTTCCAGAGCCTTTTTGTTCTTTCGTGAAGTTCTTGTTGAAGAAATGGAAACCAAGGATTCTGACGTCTCCCGAACAATTCTTTTTCGTGTTTTCACACTAGAACGGGCCTGCTTCCCTGAACCCTTTCCTTGTCCTTGTGAGCTTGCGGCAGCGAAAGGAAAACGTACGGACTTTGGTCTTCATAGAAGTTGGAGAGGACGGCATGGACCTCTGTGATAAAGGATGCAAGGAATTGGTTTTTGCCAAAGCAGAATGAGAGGAAAGGCTTCCGATGAACTGGCCTTTGTTCACAGGACTGTACAAATGGGTGGCACCTGAATAACTTTACTACCCCACCCACCTCCGTCTAAATTAATTCTGTTGTGTAGTTGTAGTATAACCTTGCTCACAGAAACTATTGGCTTATTTCCATATTAGCTTCAACCATTTTTTTGGCATTGTGCCCACATCTTCAAGCTCCTCAGCTCCTCTCTTTTTTTNTTTTTTTACTTATGACTCTGTGATTACCTGAATATATTAGCTCTAGTAAATATCATTATTTTCCTTTTCTGAAGCAATGTGGTTCAATGTCTTCCAGTAGTAAGCTTCCCTTCTAGCTCCTCTAGACCACTCGCGTGGGGAACCTAGGTAGCATAATGGGGAGGGAGGACAGAAGTGCATCTCTAGGCCTCAAACCCAAAAGTAATCAAACTTTGAAATTCGCCAGACTAGGCAATAGACATATTGAATTTCATACAAAAGGGCAAAAGGCTGGTCCAAAAATCGTGTAGTTTCCAAATTTTAAAGTTGCTTCACAAGATCTAACAAATGCATGGTGCACACTTGAGGACGATCCAGGGCCGAACAAGCGCTTAGAATTAAAACGAGGTCTATTTATAAGTGATCTCATGAAAAATCCCCTCTCCCATTTGGATTGTTCATGTATGTACATCTCGGTGATCTGTGGCAGAATGGTAGCATGTCTGCTGTGTATCCGCTGGTTCTTTGGGGTTCATTAATGGTCAAGAGCTGTCGGCAAGGAAACACCATCCATTCGGGCAATGTCTATTAAATTCCATGCCTTCATCGGTATTCCATCTGGCTTAGCCGTCATCCCAATGGCTCATTCTCTCCTCAGCCTGTCAAATCAAATTAACTATCTGAAAATAATGGTGTAAAATTTACGTATTTGTCGGGACCGTTTATCCAAGATGCCTTAAAAATTGTGCTAGCGATTATAAGGGCTATGGAACCTCTGACTATAATAATATAGAGATATGTTCAAAGACATGATCTGCAGAAGGCAAGTTCAAAGTGGAATTGATGAGCGCTACTGTACCAGCGAAGCTGATAGTTCGCATCAATGAAGTCGCAATAGTCTCGCGTTAGTTCAGACAAACTTTAGTAAAACACTGGGCTGAATGGTAGGGAATCAAGTAAGTTTTCCTGATAAACAATAGTCCCAATAATGGCGTTGTACCTAAATAACTACTGTAGGTGTTGACAATCTCCTCCCAGCATGAATTTCTCAACCGCAAAGCGAACTCTGATTCAGTTCTGACACCTTTCTTCCAAGAGTCTCTGTCAATTCTGTTACTTGCCTTTCACGGTACAGCATGATTGTAGAATACCTTTTCTTTCCTAAACTTGAGGAAGGAAAAGTCGCAGTTGTTGCTTCCGCTGCCCACTTATATTGGCGACATGCTCATGCCTCCCTCTCTTTCCGTTACGACCTGCTTTTTCAGTAAAGAGCTGCCTGGGTTCCAGTCCCAGGGCCAGCAATTACGTCGAGCAATGATGAATCTTACAAAGGTCCTGCAACACGTTCGAGTTACTACTGCTTCGTAGACCCCAATATTCCATCCGTTGGGTGCTTGTCTAGGGTTTACACTGGTCTTCACCTCTTCTTCATAAAATTTTTCTTTGGAGAATCTGAAGCTGTCCATCATTCTGATGCAACGTTCAGTCCAGTGCACTCCCACAAATCGGGTGAATTCCTCAGTGGATACTTTGTGCTGAAAATCATCTCCTATTTTTGCCTTAAGTGTGATGAATCTGAGAGTCCTTATAGAGCCTATTTCTTTTTCTATTTGGGAGATCCTTCACAACTGCAAAGGTAAATATTGTAAAGTACATTCCCACCATGAAAGACGTCAAGGAGGCCTATGATGCGAATAAAGCACTACCGAGAGGGAAACTCAACCGATCCCCTATAAGCTTTGTGTACTTTTGCGAAGGCTGGCGGCTGGAATGAAGGCGTGTCAAAATTGTTGATGCCCAATTGCTTTTGTGAAATTTGATGCCCATTTATTGATTGGGATTTTTTCAGGAGAACTTCTTATGAAAAAATTCAAAGTCCTAGAAATATGAGACAAGTAAAAAAAAACAAATCTGGAGCTATTCGTGGCCGTCGGGTGGGATGTCTTTTTCTTTTTCGGCCAACTTCACTACCTTCAGCATTGATGTTTACAAACAAGATTTAAGAAAAAGTGCGTTGATTTTTAGGCTTGCAGTGCCAAAAGTCCTTGTTATTTCGTCGCTTCAATTTAGCTGCATAATATTAGGTTGAGTCATAAGTCCTCGGACAAAATGATAGCGATGATTTCTAGAGATCATAACTCGGGAAAGAGGAGACGAAAACGGACAAGCGTGGCATTGTTAGATAGAGTATGAAAAGCTCTTCAAAATTCATGCCAACGAACTCATCTAGCTGCTTCTTTTCCTGCAACCATACCCCATGATTTCAAGCCGTCGCAACTCCATCTGTACAACACCATCCTATTTCTTTTTTTATCTGGCCAAGAACCCGCGGACATCGATAGACGTATTAAGGAAGTTTACAAAAAGGGGGCTCCTGCTAGATGCACAATTCACAAGTGGCGCAAGAAGTTCACGTCGAACGACCATTCCATCGAAAATGAAGACCGTCCGGGACGCTCAATGGAGTTGGATTTGGAGGTGCTGCGAAGCCAGGTGGAAGCCGATCCGCATCAAACTACTCGTGAACTGGCAGTCACCTTTGAGGAGTCAGTCCACAACTATTCGTGAATTGAGATCAATCGGCAAGGTGCGAAATCTCGGTCAATGGGTGCCTCATGCTTTGAAGCAGTATGACATGGATTTTCATTCTATAAACCGTTCTTGATTCCCAAGAGTTTCAATAATTCACTTCTTACTAAAAGTCAGACTCTACCATCACCCAACGTAAACGTATGTACAACGTATGTATAAAGCAAACGAAGACCTAAAATTCACACCAGCGGAGGGAGTGGGCGAAGAACGGTGTCTCATACCTTCTTACAATTCGAAAAAGCTTCGCTCTTAACGCAATATTCGATAAATTTCTCTCAATAAACTCTTGGAACGATGACCTTACAGGAGAGGGGCCTTCAAAAAACAAGTCCTGAGCCAAATAATTTCGACTATGTTGTAAACCCTCCCAGATCCGTTCATGTATATTTGAGCGATTATTACTCATTAAGTTTCTAGATTTCATGTCTGATGTATGTCCAGCACAGTGCTTCCAGGCCAGCAGAAAATTATGTTTGTCTTCCATGGATTAACCCTTGAAAGTTTGATAATATGAGACGCTGCGGATAACTCACTTTGGAATGTGCCTGAAGAAGATTACTGTAGTAATTACCGTAGTTAGATTAAAGCACAGCTTACGATGAAGAAGAGTTCCTGAGAATCCTCCATTAGATGAACCTGTGAATCCCGAGGATAGTCTTAGGACTGCTCGAAAAAGGGCCAAGATGGGGCGTGATAGGGGCCCCAATACCGGCTCAGCCGACGCACCCTTGTTAGGCAGACGAGTTCTTAACCGTTGTAAAGGCTGTAGATGTTGCATCATTTGCACCGGGACCCACGCCTTGCACACAGGCAGCTAACTGCAGCCAGCTGTATGCAATGGCGCAAACATAGCTCTCCTAAATACCCCTTCCATGAATTCTGTCGCCAAATTCTCGCCCACCCTTGATTTTACTTCTCTTTAAAAGCCTTGCCCTTTTATAAATAGACGGATTCCGCGTTTCCCTCACAACTTTTGCATTATACTCAACTATCACCTTCATTACTCGTACAAAACTAAATACCAAAATGTACCGAGGCTTCTAAGGCTCCTTGCAAACTTCACTCGAACAGTGGATCTCGTTCAGCAACGCATCAGTATGGAGGGCCGTACATTAGTTACATAAACATTGTTTCATGAGCAAGCAGTTGCCACGGGCTTGTTTAGTTTATCGTAAGGTCGATTACTTCCTGCAGTTTATGAGAGCTTGCTGAATAAGAGAAATTGGTTTATAGACTTCCGTGCCATCGACGTAAGCCTCCGTCATAGCGCCTGGTTCCTGGAACACCAGAGCTCAGCAAGAATGATCAAAAACCACTGGTGCTAACACATCTTTGGTGCAAAACGTTCAGCAGTGAATTGAACTTTTTGGGTTGATTAATCGTCAATTCGTAGGGTGAGCCCAGACATTCCACTTTCATTCGGAATCGTGGTCGCGTTTGATTGAGTGTGTGGTCTATCCCGCTGTTTGAGTGACCTCGAGAGAGAGAGAGGAAGAGGACGGGAAAGGGAAGAAGATGGGGGAGGGGATGGGATGGCCTCTAGTGAGCAGAAAAACTTTCAGAGCTGAATCGACACGATCATGTCGTTTAACTCTCGATGAGAAATAAAATCACATTGCCATGTTTTTAATTTGTCTCGTTTCTGCGGTTGTGACCATCAGATTAGCATAATCTTGTAAATCGGGTATTCCATCGTGAAGGGTGGGGGTGGGGCGGCAATGAGCGCACTTTTTCACTTTGCCCTTTTGAAAGCTCGATCCTCCTTGAGCTTTCAGCTTATCTATAATTGATCGATTGCTTTTCCTTGGGCATAAGCTACATACTTATAAAAGTTCGAAGGTCACAACAAAGTTCAAAGCAAAAAATTTATGTTGTTGATTCATTCTGATGTGTCCCAGGCATTCATTGCTATTTATAGAGGCGTTTTGATGCATATACAGCCCACATATAGGGCATCTTTTGAAATTGTGTGTATATCAAGTTATAAAAGGACATTTTTCACCCCACCTGTACCATTCAGGCCAATTCTTCGGCAATCTCAGAAAGAAAAAAATGCCAGATCATAATATTTATTTCCCATAACTTCCCATGAAATAATTGAGCACGAAATAGTTGCTAAATGTTCGAAGCTTACTTTTTTTGCTTACGATCAAAATTTTGATTTACACCCTTTACTGTAAAGGGAAAGAATGGTTCCTGAGAATTTTCTCCAGGTTAAAACTGTGACTTCAAAGGATAAACAAAAGACGCTGTTGGGTCGAGCAACTACTTAGATAATGTGAAGTGAGAGCGCCAAACTTGACCTAACCGTCATACACACCCAAAGACGGACGAGTTCCACGGCGTTGTGGAGGCTGTAGTAATTGCACCATTCCTACCGGGACGCACACGTTGCACGCAGGAATCTTTCTGTAGCCCGCTGTAAGCAATGGCCACATTTAGACACCCGTCCAAATAACCTTTCCATGGAACTTTTGCCGTCACATTCTCGTCCGACCCCTAATTTTACGACTTTTTCAAAGCCTTATATACCTCCGAGTACGCCGATTTTCAAGTTTCCTTTGCGCACATGAATTTTTTAGGGGTGTCACTTTCCTAAATTCGCCTAAAACCAGACACTCTAAAAGCATCGCGAAATGTATCCTCTAGCCAACTAATTGTAGAGCTGGTATGGCGACTGTAGGATCGACTAGTACTACGTATCAAGGTCATTACTTTTTTACTTCGGAAGAAGCCCAATATTGCATTTTTGCATGCGTCTGGTTGCTCCAACGAGATATTGCCCCCGTTTTGATGAGAAACCTTCGTGAGGAATGAGTTGCTCATCGAGATCGGATCCTTTGCGGTTGCAAGTTATGGGGAAACAAACCGAAGACGAGCAGAGTCGATCTAATGCTGCCAGAATACGAACTTATTTCAGCTTCCATAAAGCAGTTCTTCTCCTTTTTAGAATTGCCGGAGTTCTCCCGTAGTAATATTTCAAGGGAACACGCTATTCCCACTACCGTAGTACGACATGACATTAGGTTGAAGTGTTTCCTGTCACGAATTCACGCACTTCACAGCTGCTATGGAAAAGGTGAGCTGGGTTGTAGGACGGTGTTTTTGTGAGCGCCAACGGGTTGAGTACGGGGAACTCGTCATAATCGAGCTTCAAAAGGGGTGTTTTGTTCTTGCGGCGAGAGCCTCGTACGCCCTTCACCCCTCATTCAACTGGGTGTTTTCGTTCTTGTGGACCTTCTTCCCTAGAAAAACACACGTAATCCTATTCTACAATAGGTTTTTCAGAGATCGCTCCCAATTCTCCTCAATGGTTATGAATGGTCAATTATACTTCATATTTGTTTCTGTTTTCACATTAATTGTTCAAATCGTTATGGTCTCTTTGAAACATGTAGAAAAATCCATCGTGAGCTTTCTCACCTTTTTTACGAGTCCGAACTAATGTTTTGGTCCCTGTGTATCCACCATGCCAGTTTTCTGTCAATCAACCTACCATCGGAGGACAGCCGGTTTGGTAATCCAGTCTGACCCCGGAAAAACTAGGAAAAATGGAGTTTCTTTTTGATCATCCCCTTCAAGATGGGCGGCGTTATTCGAATCATCCCAAAATCATCAAGCTATCTGGATCGATCTCCGCTCAGTGCAATGGCTATGCTTTTAAATTTACTCACAATCCCGCAACCTCTTTGTACCGAACATTTCTATTACTATTAAAGCTCCATATTTGGAAAGTCCAGTTCACTATAAAAAGGTGAAAGATGAAGTCTTGATTGGACAGTTGAGCATAAAAGTACTCATTCCAGAATGAGCTAGTTTCATGTGACAGGTTGGAAGCAAGAGAGTTTCATGAGAGCTCACTGCTTGGATCGGCTATACTGGAGAGAATGGCTCACAAGCAGATTCAACGAAGACGTTGCTCTTGAGAACAGGACGGAAACCTGGTGCTTTTTTATGCCTAACAGTACCGGACTCTTTGAAGGATGACGTCTATTTGGGTGCTGAAATCAACATGATGGTTACCTAGCCTTGAAATTAATCGAACGGTACGGAGAGCGACCGAGAACATCGGGTCCTCTTCCTTTTGATCTTCCTTCCGCCTCAATGATTCGGAATTTACAAAAGCAATATGAGTACGCAGTTGACGTCACTGAAAGCTTTGAATAAAGTACGATGCTTGGGAGTTCCTGAGGCACGCAAATGCAGAGAGAGATACGGAGTTCTGAATCTCGTCAACGAATTAAGATCAGGGACGCCATTGCATACTGCAAGGAATCGGAAGCAAGTAGACCGGAGAGGTTATATGATCTCGTGAGATTACCGTTGAACCGAGGCAGTCACAGACTGGATCCCTCGGGACGTCGGAGGCTGGCCATAGTCCAATGGGGACACTACTGCCATCCGATCTGGCACAGATAATAAAAATGTTGCTGTTAGAAAATCACTTTTAGCCTCATAGGTTATCATTTGGTCTCAGTTTCGTACATCCAAGTGGCGCACATCATAGGCATGGTCCTAATCGTAAACTCCAATCCCAGATCTGTATCCGCTTTGGTGAAGTGAGCCTTTCATGTCTTCCATCTCTCCAAGCTCGTTTTGGAAGATGAAAGCACATGAGTGTCTGGCCCAGGACAGGTCACATTCAAACGTCTCTGCACCCAAAATGAAAGTGGAGTGCTTGGGCGCAACCCATAAACCGGGTTGGTCAGTATCAAAGACCTTATCCTCTGTCATATGCCATCCTCTATTCGACTAGTTTTTGCCATGTCGAATTCTCCACAAGCTGAGATCCGAATGAAGAAGAAACCCTTACCCATTATGGAACCCTTCAAGCTTTTGGAATGGGATTCTGTGCTTTTATTGCCCTGTTGGGTGCTATGCAATATGCGATTATTCGTCACATGCTCAGGCTCACGTTTCGCTATCTTCCCATTTTGCTTGGCATTCATGATGCCCTTTAACGGTCGAATTCCTCGAAATGACTTTTTCCCCTCACAGACGGATCTCATCAAAATGGCTTTCGGTTCCTTGAGCCGCTTGCAGAGCAGTATTCCTTTCGAGCTCTCGTTCTGTTTTGTGCCTGAAGTGCTATCCTCAGTGCCTCAGTGCTAACAGTAGTTCAGTAATGTTCTGCGACTGTATACTACAGTACGGAACCAGTCAGCGGATGTATAAGTCGGTTTTCGGTCTTCCCTTCAATAATGTTGCTTTAATTCTGCACAACAAGAAGCTCTCGGATCTTTGCTAAGTTCCCTTCTTTAAAATAGGTGGACTAGCTCACTGCTGAATATTCTAGTAGGAAGGATTCAACATAAACTCACACACAGCTTCACTCGAACCTGCGGTAGACATAAACATGGTCCCTAACACCAGAATGTCACTGCCATTCTTAGAATTATTCCAAATTATGAGCCATTATTGGTTGCTAAATTAGGTCTATTGATTTTATGAAGATTTCTTGGCTGATTTTAAGTAGGTTGATCGCACATCGGTATCAAGGGGAATCGGTACTATTGAATCGATGAATAAAGACAGATCGATTTTTACATAAGGCTAGACAATACCCAAGACAGTCTTGAGCAATTTCTAGCCTTTTAAGAGGATCCATCGCGCTTGGTCATTTGAAAGGTTTGAATAACGCTAGAGGACGAAACTACCCCTTCGTCTCACTCAGATAGCTCACTTGAGCTTGTAAACTTGGGAGGGCAGGTACTAGCACACTCATAACTCCAACTTCATGCCCCATGATTTGAGAAACTCGATCATGGTCTCGCAATATTTATCACTATCACGGTCACCTAATGTTGGACCGCAGTGACATTTCATAGAATTGTAATGTTCCTTGTATTTCTTTTATACGAACTGGGTCTATTAAGGCTTCAGTCCGCGAGCTAATTATCAGTTACTCAAAAACCTTTGCTCAAGTTTCCAACTATCGTAAGTACTCATTTCTGTCGATGATAAGAAAGATAGTCTTCACTTCTAATCATAAGTCTCTCGAGTATATTAAGTCTATCCGAAAGTATCCGAAAACTCCATAAAACTTCAGATTTTTCTGGATTGTTCTGCCAGTTTTCATTGAAATTCATGCAAGGCAGCTTCCTGATTCGCTCTCAGAACTCCGGAAGCTCCACCCCTTCAGCAGATCCATATAAATCAGGGTACCTGCGTAAATCCTGCTTCACGTGAACACTCCAGGTATAAATGGAGCGAAGCTGTCAGGAAGTGGTATATAATCCGAAATGCTCACTGCCATCAGTTTCCCCATACTGGCGCCTAAACCCCTAACAAATCCGAAATTATTCTTGGCTCGTTAAAGAAAACTAATGGCACGAAGGGTTCCGGATTAGGCACCATTTTTGCAGAGACCACATTAAAGTGCTATGCCAAAGATGTCCCCTGGAACTTCAAAGGACCAGCAGTTTGGAGATGATGTACTCAGACATGATTCGGAGATCGAATCTGGTATCCATTCAGTCTAGGCCGGCCAAACTTACCTTAACGGTCCTTTTACTGGTACCACACCGGTAGAATGAAAATTCAGACGGGAAAAAGCACTGACTTGAATATTGGCTGTATAGGCCACATATGCATTCAAGACGCCACTGGGAATCTGAGTGGA
Organism: Haemonchus placei; assembly: GCA_900617895.1. Classification (NCBI taxonomy): domain Eukaryota; kingdom Metazoa; phylum Nematoda; class Chromadorea; order Rhabditida; family Trichostrongylidae; genus Haemonchus; species Haemonchus placei. Next base: position 4,940 of record UZAF01020016.1, on the reverse strand, counting down.
CGTCGACTGCGAGATGCATCCCAGAAAAGGTGTTCAATAACCCCGGAAGTATTCGTCTCATATGTATTGTTAAGATCAATGGTCACACTCTGCAAAATGCGCAGTGCACCGATGCATGCTTAATAAGAACTTTGTCAAAAAGTTGATTGAATCCTCTCCATCTGATGCCCAGTTCTGAACGAAAAGTATGCTTTAGTGGGTGCAATTGAACGTGACCTTCAAACTAATCATCAGATCTACTGCCTGATCTTACAGAAATTTTGAATGAGATCTGCTTCCTTTAGTCTTCTCCCTATGGTCGAGTCTATTAGAATCAACCTACTTTACCAAAGTAACCACGAAAACTGAATTTAGGGGAAAGGTACAGTTTTGTTCAAAGAACTCAGGGAAGGAGTCATGAGCGACTTCAATCTAGAACGCAATTTCGTTTTTTTATCAGAATATCCGGTCACCCACCGGAATAATTACGTGGCTCAATTTCAAGTAAGTGTTTTCATTTAGAAACGAGAACAATTTCAAGAGTGCGAAACTTTGACCGATGTGGTAATCGAGCTTTTATGTTCCTCAAACTCCTTACTCACTTCTTCATACAGTGGCTTCCCTTCTATCTTGGAGCTTACACAACAGTGATTCTCAGCAATGTACATACAACTCATGAAGCAGTTATATTTTGCACCTTGAGAATGTGCTTGGCTCAGAAACGCTCTCCCCCTCCCTTTTTACTTCTACGTTTCCGTGTAGCGAAGCTGGTGTAGTGCCAAGTTGGTGTAATCAACGTACCGTCCGGGGAATGAAACCGGGAGTGGTACTCAACAAAGCCGATCAAGCTTTTCATCTCTCAGAAGTCGATAAATTGGTATCAGAATGGTCGACGAAGATGGAAACACTAACTTTTACATTAGTCGAATATCGCAAGTTATTGTGGAGGCTATATGGGTATTTAAAAAACTACTACGATTTCGAATGGAAGTCTAATTAGCAGGCGCATGCCAGAACAGGGTTGATAAACACCATGAAGGCCTCATACCAAAAGGATGACCTAAAGGAGTGCACATCACTTGGTTGTACCTTGCGGAGTCTATTACGTGAGACATTTTGATCATGTCCCTCGTTGGTAGTGCGCCGGTTTGGGGGCATTGCAAGCAACTGACTTTTAGTGGACCAAAATTACCAGGTATTAGCGATGGCAACGTTCTTGTTCCCAAACCCCTTAATTTCGTTGCTGCTTAAAAACCCCTCTAAAGAGGACCCTACTGAGAAAGGCTGCTCCAGCTCCGTCTGCTCGAGCATGTTCTGCACATTGCGGTAATTTGATTTTTTCCGAAGCTACATACCTACTCTCCCTAATTTTTTCGATTCCCAGTCAGCCTTGGGACCGTCGCTCAACCATCCGTGGAAGGGTGGCGATTTTTTATCCCATGTACTCCATGCTCGAGTACACTCACTGATTTGCAAGCATAGTCTAATGGAAGTTGAAAAGTTCTTCAGCTTACTAGGGTGTACTGTTTTCTTATTCATTAAGTGGCAGTGTAGAAGCGAATTGTGGAAAAACTGGAAGCTACCAAGCCTACTGAAGTGCTCTGTTCACTAGGAGCCTTCGCCTAATTTACAATTCTCATTTTTATTTATTTCCCCAACTTCACATCTGTGATGGAATCAAAGAACGAATTTTCGAACTAAGCAATGTTATTGCGGTGCTCATTCCACCGAGATCTTCTGGCGCCTGTTCCTTCCCATGCACTATCATTTACTCCGTGGAACGTTGTTCTCCTTCTACGGTTTATCCGTTGTTTAGCTTTGTCCACTTGTTGGTGGTGTTAGAAAAAGTAATTTCTATGGCTTAAGCAGTGACGATTTTACCACCATCACTTAATTAGATGACATATAGGCTTGGAGCTGAAAGCCAAATTTTTGGAACTTTGTTCTCGAAGTATCACACTGCCGGGGATGAAGGAGTGTACAAGCCATGAGCATGTAGTCAGTGCAAACTTTTCGTAGCTAAAAGAAGTCTGCGTCTTTTCAGGACACTGCCGGATTATTGATTCCCCTACTAATCAGAGTCTTTTAAGCGTCCAACCGTCAGAAAGCAATCTTTCCTGCAGAATTGGTCTTTATGACTGTTAGCGCAATGTAGTGTAGCATGTTTGTCACGACTGATTAACCTTCAATGCTTACCAGATTTGCTGGAACACTCATGAGAGCTTCACTTCGCCTGCTGGATGTTTTGAGTTTTACTCAGTTTTTGCTCTGCCGTCTTCGCGTTGGTACTCTTTCATGGGACCGTGTCAATGAGAATGGAAGCTCGATACCTTGTGGTAATTATACAACGTAGACGAAGCGGTTGCCTGCAGGAAAGAGGTCAGGTCCGTAAGCTAGACCTGGCATTCATGTGAATAAGTATAGCTCTGCTGTTGGTGGACCTGAACGGATATAGTTCAGTGCGAGCTGATAGCAAGTGGTATTATGTTGACAGCTGCTGTCTGCTTTAGCTAACTACAGAAGTCTAACAAAAGTGTGGTTCAGTGTAGTACGAACAACCGACTGAGTTGTAAGTTGATTTGGCCCGTCACAAGATTCATACACGAACTTTTACTGGGCACGTGTAGGTAAAAACGTGACGTAGCGACTGAAATTATCAGCGATTGATTCGCTGAAAGCACTGCTCAGGGATCAGCGGTCAACAATAGCTTGAACTGCTTCACTGCAGGAGATATTAGCCTCCAAAGTAGTGCAACCATCGTGTAATAGTTTTGTGGGGCGTGAAAGGACCCATCGACCATGAAATGGCAAATGCAGACTCGATAGTCTTACCTGTCGCTTACCCCATGACCCCAGCATTTGGCCATCACGGTCAGAAAAAGACATCCATAACTCAGGGTAGGGAGAAGACAACGTACGTCGAAATTCTGCTTCAAACACCGTCAGAAATTCACCGACTTTGCTTGATCCCACGTTGTTCATCGGTCGTACCTCATCGCCTCTTTTGATTACCATGTGCTCCGCGTTTAAAAGCACACCTCTGTGGGTAAAAGGTTCGTAGCTAAATATGATCCAAAAACAGCACTGGCTCCTGGACAGAAGGCATCGGTACTTTGCTCGAAAATAAGGGAAGATTGTTCATCTCTTCGGTGAATATATTTGAAATACTTGTTCGATTAGATTTCGGATTTCCAAAAAATGATATCAAAGCGGCTTTCTTTCTATCTATTGATCACCTTTTAACTCATCCTGAGTGTTTTCTACCCAACTTTTATTTACATGATATTTCAAAACAACAAAAAGGGGAGTGGAGCTTTCATTCCTCTGCGACCTCGAATCTCTGTATTCATGAGTTTTCGGAATCGCTATTCACGGATTCTGAAAGAAAAACATTGAGCAACTGCTGAAGCAGTGGGACAAATGATACAAAACAACCAAGTTGTCCTGTTAGTAGGGTAACAGCTATTTTTGAGTCGCCGGTTTTGAGCCGGCCAGATGGATGATTTTTGCGAACTTATTGAAATGGAAGGTTGTTCTTGAGTTTGCACGGTGATCTTAATGTTGAATAAGTTCAGGATGGATAGTGGTAAGCCTATTTATAATACATTTTCCTGTCAAATATGGTGTCTATTAATGTCTGTTCAATAATAAATATGAAGTTTGGGATAAAATGTAGCCTGTGTCGTGGGAATTATGCACTAACCCAGTATGTCTAATCTGTTGTAATGAGGTGTGTTTACTACGTTGTAACTGATCTTAGTTGCTCCATGGAAGAAAGTAATATGATTTAATGTGATTGGAATTCGATGCAACTGACCCATTTAAGGCGGATGTGGTGTAGTGGCAACTGGTGCACCATCTCACACGCACGGTTATGGGTTCAAATCCCAGATCGATTTTTGCCTAGGCCAGCCAAGCTCTCCTTCCGTACAGGGTCGGTTAATTGGCGCAGGGCTCGTCTGGGAGGGAAAAACATTGACTTGTACATAGCTTGGTCACCGCAAGTCACCGTATAGGCCTCATATGCATTCAAGACGCCACTACGATTCTGAATGGAAGTCGAGTGCGTGGGCGCATCTCTCAGACGAGATCAACTCCAGGTAACTCTACCAGTCTAATGAATCCCTGTCCCCGGAATGATTACGTTTAATTGATATCGGCTGAATTTTCACGAAAACCGAATAAGTTCCTGTTGCGATTTTTAGGAGGCATAGTTTATCTCCCCGTGCCTCATTCTGTTACTCAACTGATATTACAATTAAAAGCCTAACCAAGTAGTTTGCTGCGCATACGTGTGAACAGCAATGCGATTTATGTGTTGAGCAGTCGACTCTGAGTAGGCGATAACCTCAATCAAATTTACTTGGAAAGCTGCAATGCTGACTTCGTCAACTTCTTTGTCTTCCTCTTCGAGGCCACAGAAAACCAAAAGTTTGAAAGTTCCAAGTCAAAGTTTACAAGTTTGCATCAGCTGATTTGTTCCGCAACTAAATTATGATCTTCTTCTCTCTTTTTTTTTTCAGTGATCAAATCTTTTCTCCTCCGTTTGAGATGCCTTCGATCATGTATTTACTGATTACATAGCTATGGGTAGTGGTAACGCGAGATGAAGTAAGTGATCTATTTCGTGCTCGGCAACTAGTTCTTGTGTGCTCTTCAGGGATTGATGATAGCTCTTTGTGAATCAGAACAGAGTGAGTAGGCGATAACCTCAATCAAATTTACTTGGAAAGCTGCAATGCTGATTTCGTCAACTTCTTTGTCTTCCTCTTCGAGGCCACAGAAATCCGAAAGTTTGAAAGTTCCAAGTCAAAGTCCACAAATCCACCTCAGCTGATTTGTTCCACAACTAAATTACGATCTTAATCTCTCTTTTTTTGCAGTGATCAAACCTTTTCTCCTCCGTTTGAGATGCCTTCGATAATGTATTTACTGATTACATAGCTATGGGTGGTGGTAAC